>JBCAQO010000004.1:465106-717116 GCA_039111635.1 Heterobasidion occidentale
GCCAAATCTCGGACTGTCACCGAGAATCTGGACTGTGTGGCGCTAAACCAGTGCCAAAATCCGGACTGTGTGCGATCTCGGCCGGACTGTGTGGCGCAACAGAGAGACTGTGCATAGAGTGACAACAGTGTGACAACTGTGCACCCGCAATCTTCCGACTGTGTGCCGGCTCTTTCCTAATGCTGACTAAACTGTGTCTTACGGTTGCAGAATATCCTCAACATCACAAACAATTTCATCTCTCTGGATCCCCTCATCCAAATGGTGTAATTGGGGTATAATTTGAAAGGTGATGTATGTAAGAGCATTCTCTTTGTTTTGTAATAGCAATCTAACAATAATTGAGGACTGGAGACTCACTTTTTCAAGTTTTCTTTTTACTTGTGTATTTTGCCTTTAACAGCCTCAGTACTACATGTCTACTAATGAAACATTCAGGATTGTATTCTAACTACATTTTCAATTGATTGAATGAGACAGAATCTCATATAGCACAAATTACATTCTCCAAGAACCAGACTGTGTTTTGCACAGTCTGGTTTTAGGGTGGACTGTTTAACCATATCTATTGAACCCTGATTCAATCTCACTGCTTCTGGGCCTCAAAGTTGAAGCAGGGTATGAAGATCACACAAAATATTTTTTCATATTCATAGTTGCATTTAATTGGCAACACAGTAGTTTCAGATATCGGTGGACTCAAAAGTGTCGGTAATACTACTAGGGTATGGAGATCACACGGCTTATTTTTTGGTATTTATAGCTGCATTAAATTGGCAACACAGTAGTTTCAGATATCGGTGGACTCAAATCGGTCGGTAATACTCCTAGTTTATAGTTTAATAGTACAGGGGAGACACACACAGGCGTGCATCTGGCATGCACTCCACCGTCCAAGACAGCGGTTTGTGCTTCAAAGGTACACTTGCATGAAGCTCGCATGCACTTGGGCACTCACACTTGTATCTCCCCCTACTAATCGCTCAACTTGGGGTTAGGGTTCTGCCTGCCAAAAAGCATACCTAGGTTCATGGAAAAGGCCTCATAACCTAAGTGCAACGAGGTGCTTACCTATAAGCCCTAAGCCCATGGCATGTGAACGCCTCTTTTATCACTGTGTGAACCTTGTGTCCCTCCAATATAGCCTCTACCAATGTCTTAAAGAACCATTGGTCCAGTTGGCTCCTAAGGACATGCTGAATACCTTGATGTACGCTCCGTAGTGGAGCCGCCTAGCATGTGATGCTTGAACCATCGGATAGACCGGCCCCGAAGGGCCCCGATTGGTCAAGTCATAACAGTCTGCATGATATCAGAGTTTACTAAGGTCAGCTATCATGAGTTTTGATGTAGATGTACTCGATGTATTGACACTCACACTCTTTAAGAACCTGATCATATGCAAGGTGATCCGCTCCATAGAAAGGATACTCGATGGCTGGAGAACAGTCTTTTCTGCTTCTTTCACAGCTTGAAATACCACCTCGAGGTCAAATTCGATATCGGAGGGATGGCATGAGTAAGGTAATGAGTTGGACATGGCAATTCTGTGGACGAGACTGAGCACTGGGCAGAGAGAATATAGCCTGTGCTTGACCGCGCCACGTACCTTACTGCATACGGGTGCGCACAGTGCAAGTATAGCACTGCAGGCGCGTCGCTTGCCTTTTCTAAGCACTTGACGGCTTGTCGCCGAGAAGGATATACGGCCCGGACGAAGACAAGTATTCGTCTAAAATACCAGAAAAGTCGCGTGCTACAGGGTCTTGCATAATTTTTGAGAAAGTCGTGCCAGGAAAAACCGGGTTCCTGAGCGCTTCATTCTCGATATGAGAGAAAAGCGCCGGACCTCCCTGCGTGACCCGCCTGTGACGATCACTCGCCGCTGCTGTCTTCGATAATCCCAGTCAATAACTAGCTCTCGAACTCAACGAGGAATAGGTGGACCCATGGTAAGGTTGAATGAAGTACTACAAAGAGGTGAGCACACAGTGAGCTGGAAGCAGTAGCCCCGAGCCATGAGGGCGTGACAAGGTTTTACCGATCATCCCGGCCTGCGGTGCCCAGTTAGGCAAGTCCTGGTTCAGGAACCCGGTTTTTCTCTAATGCAACTCTCTCAAAAATTATGCAAGACCCTGTAAGTCGCGTAAGCTCTGGGTGAACCCTGTCCGTGCCGCTCGTCGTATGCTCGTTAATCCCGCCGATATGATTTCTATGCGAGGCGCTTGCGCTCGGAGACATCATCAATATGGAGCATGGAAGCCAAGAGAGGACGCACGCATGCGTAGCGAATGCGCTCGCGCTAGTTGCGACGAACAGTGTCTGTCGAAGCTTGTCCACTGTGGGTGACGTGCCCGCACGCGTGCGCCTGTGGCTCACGTCCCTCACGCAGACTCGTTCTATGAGAACATCATGCGGTGCATGACCCATTTCTGGCTTCGTCCCGTCTTGTTCTCCGTATCCTCGACTAACCCTTCGCCGCAGTTCTCGTTCTTCAACATCGTTTCGGGGCAAATTTCGGACGAGTCCTGGACCCGATCCTTGTGCAATGTCATCTTCGCCTTCCCCCCGCCCCTCGTCATCGGCGGCTTTGACCAGTTCGTCTCGGCCAGCATCCTTGATCGCTATACGTAGCTGTACATGCTTGGGGACCGCTTTCTGGCTTTGGGTCCTCAATGCCCTACATCTCAACGCGGTGAGCAGCCCTGTTGAGTTCTTTGACATCTTCTTTTGGGGCGACTTCAAGCAGTTGACCGGGCTCAACTCTGGCCACCGGTACTGGATACCACGCTCTATGTCACGGTGCCCTGGACCTTCCTGGGAAACGCGGTCCTAGTGTCCGAGTAAGCCCCCTACCTTTTCACCGGAACAAACTGAAAGACCGTACCCCCTAATATGAGCGGACGTTCCTACACCTGTTGAGCCATCTGTGTGTCTAAGCGCCCTCACGACCTGTCTCGTCGGGAAATAGGGCAACGCATCGTCCTTCTTGACCTGCTACCCTTTGTCATCTATCTAATCCGCGCGATGTGGGCAGGATAGGCCTAGTTTAATCTGTACTTAATACAAGTCGACGCCAGACATGGATGTATAAGGTGAACACACATCTTCACGCGGTGACAGCTAGCCAGTTAAGCATGACCCATCACAGCGCATCATAACACGATTCTCTCAAATTTGCTGAAGCAATCATTTTAAGGACAGGTTGTCATCAGCCGCGCCTGGAAGAGTCCTTCCGTAAAGGCGGAGGATGAGGGCTGATATGATGAGGGTAAAGCAAAGCTCAACAACATGGTAGTGAGGTTGCGATTGAATCTGCATTCCATGACTCACGCGCGGGTGGAAAACTGGGCGACAAATGACCCGAATAAGGACGGGTGGAGGACACGCCGCTCAGTTCGGAGGGTATGGCGATACGATGGGCAGCTGGCGATGGAAAGCGGAGGGGGCCAATCGTGGTCAGAGACGCCACGCAGATGTAGAGGCGCTGGAGCGCGCCAGCGGTGTCATTCATACGGTCCATGACATTCTCGTCATGGTTTTCAAAAAAGATCTTACTCTACTCCGGAGAAGACGAGACACTTTTAGCGTCCCAAGTATCTTATCCGTACTAGTGGACATGTGTCACTGTCAACATTCTTAATCCCTCGTTTCAGATGACGATAGCAACAGGGTTGTTAAATCTTCCTCTGATATCAGAAACGGTTGGTGCGGGCGCTGTGGAACATGAGTCTGGCGTATTTAACTAATTCAAGCATCCGAGGAGCACATCCACATACCATGTCCGCTCACCAGATGTATGTTCTTCCGGATACCTTGCGAAACTGGCCGTGGAAGCGCAGCATCAACCCACACTACCGTGCCACGCAGGCTGAATCGGTAGCTTGGCTTGAGAGCTTCAGGCCCCTCAGCGTGCAGGCGCAGATTGTTTTCAACAAGTGTGACTTCAGTGCGTACATTTTCTCCGCATGCAATCTGGGAAATTTGACAGTCGATTTCGGGCAGGCCTATTATGTGCTTTGACATATCCGGATTCCAATTCCTGTTGGTTCTGCATTCTATATATCTCCTAGTTGTGCTGATTGTCGTGTTCCAATTTTCAGTAGACCTTCGCAGCTGCTGCGATATGATGTACCTTTTTTTCCTTCTTGATGAATGTACAGATCGATGCGACAAGATTGGGGCTCAAATGCTTTGCGAT
This sequence comes from Heterobasidion occidentale, assembly GCA_039111635.1. Lineage (NCBI taxonomy): Eukaryota > Fungi > Basidiomycota > Agaricomycetes > Russulales > Bondarzewiaceae > Heterobasidion > Heterobasidion occidentale. Next base: position 469,308 of record JBCAQO010000004.1, read on the forward strand.
CCCATCAATGATGCTTTCGAGAATCCAGACAAACCTCGCCCTGATGGAGAGCATGTTTTAGGGGAGATGTCTCGGCAGTGAGTCTGTTAGCAATATAGAAGGTTTTCGCTCACACAGAGCTGTTGCAGGTTCTGGCAGCGCATATCCCATTCGGCTCCAAAGGCTGCCTGTGAACGCTTCGTCGATGCATGGCGCAAGTACATGGCCGCGGTTGTTGTACAAGCAGACCAGCGCTCGTCTGCGCACATCTGTACCATCGAGGACTACATGGTGGCCCGGCGCAACAACGCTGGCAGTTTACCATGCCATGTGCTGCTCGAGATCACTCTGGGACTGAATATCCCGCACGAGGTTATGCAGCATCCTGCCATTGTCTCCCTTCTCAAGGACGCATCAGACCTGGTGATATTTGCCAACGTCAGTTGAGTCAGCCATGCTCGCAAAACTGATCCTTACTCAATTGTACCTATGTGCATAGGATATATATTCATACAAGAAGGAGTTTCTAGACGGAGATGCAGCATACAATATTGTAACTGTGGTCATGGTTAATAACGATACCAACTTTGCCGGCGCCATGCGATGGATTTCCGACCGCCACGACGAGGTTGTTGCCAGCTTCTTCAAGACCAGGGAGGATGTCTTGAATCGCAGCAATGGCATCTCGTCATGGGGCGAAGACATTGATCGGCAGGTTGCTATCTACATTGATGGTCTAGGTCTGTATTTCTCAGTACAAACAGCAATCGTGACCTGACCGCATAGGCCAATGTAGGAAAATGGATCCGAGGTCATGACGAGTGGCATTTTCGATCGGAAAGGTATTTTGGCAATGAGGGACTAGAGATCCAGAAGTCACGCGTAGTGTTTGTCGCGGGAATGTAGACGCGTAGATATAGGTAGATACAACCTATCATATATACACCCCTAGCATTTCGTGGAGAAAAATCCCGATCAGTGATCTGAAAGCGAAACTCGGGACTATACATACATGTTCAGCATCAAACGTGACGCTCAGCACAAACGGGGATCCATTTGATCCGCCCGGTCCTATCTACCGAATTCACTCCAAATATTGGAAAGGCATGGGCGCGTGCGAGCAGTATTAACTCTGGCGGCATATCTCCGTAGTGCCCAGGTTATGCGAGCCCCAAGACAATCGTTCTATTTTGTGTGGTATGAACATCATAACCCCACACGCCCTGTCTCTTCGAGCGCATCGCGGCAACCTGTCAGCACGCAAGTACGTAGCACCTAGAGCCAAAAATGAATGCGAGCAGTCTCACCATCATGCATTATGCATCGGCAGTGCTAAGGAGCTCCGCGCTTCACCTGCCGCTGCCTTGCGAGGGCCAGTGTGAGCTTTTGCAGTTGGACGGTGGCGGTGTGGTCGCCGCCGTTGAGCGGGGAGCTACGCTGCTCGAAATCTGCGAGGAAGGACTCGAGGCGAGCGTTTGCAGCCCTTGCGGACAGTTTTTTGATTGCAGTGGGGAGGATGCGGGCAGGCGGGGAGGATGCGCTAGAGTCCATTCTATGTCGTTGTCGTCGTCGGTACCTCTGAGAATATGAGAGGAGAAAAGGGTCGGATAAGGAAATCAGACGATGGGATGAAAAGAAAGGCGAGTGGTACGACAGACCTCTTACTTGGGCCAATCCTGTCCCTCCCCACACCCCTCCCAGCCCCTCCCTCTTACTCCTCCTCCTTCTCCACCACCACCACTACCACCACCTCGTCCTCGTCCTCGCCTTCGCCGCCCATCATTACCGCCCTGTCCATGCTTACCCTCGCCCTTACACAACCGGGCGAGTTCCGCACGCTATGCCAATACTGGCTCTATCACGAATCCAAACGCGACATCACGGCCACGCGCGAGGCAACCCTACCTCAGGCTGGGATCGCGCAACGATGCGGCGCTGCTGGGACCTACTCGACCTCACAAGTCGCAGCTTCTCCGCTGTCATCAAGGAGCTCGACGGGGACCTTGCGCGCACGGTCAGTCTAGCCATATAACACATGTACGAACATGCTGTTGACGTGGCGCGGTGCTCTTGGTTAGATATGTTTATTTTACATCGTATTGCGCGGGCTCGACACCATCGAGGACGACATGACCATTCCAGACGACATCAAACAACCCATTCTCCGCTCCTTCCACGAAAAAACAGTCACTCCGGGCTGGAACTTTAACGGTAACGGACCCGCCGAAAAAGACCGCATTGTTCTTCAAGAGTACGACACGGTCGTCGAAGAGGTTAACCTGCTTGACCCAGGGTGCGCCTCTGTTTGTAGTCATTTCCCAGAAATCTGCGTCTTGACGCCTCCTTTCTCTTGTCTCTCGATTCGTAGATACCGCGCCGTCATCGTCGACATCTGCCATAAAATGGAAATCGGCATGGCTGACTATACCCACCGTGCCGCCACCACTGGCTCTATTTACCTCTCCACCGTCGCCGACTACGACCTCTACTGCCATTACGTTGCCGGCCTTGTCGGCGAGGGCCTCTCCGTATTTGGGGGCGCCTCGGGAAAAGAGGCCCCCTGGCTCGCGTCTCAACTAGGTCTCTCTAACTCGATGGGCCTCCTCCTCCAGAAGACGAACATCATTCGTGACTTCCGCGAGGATGCAGACGAACGTCGGTTCTTTTGGCCAAGAGATATGGGGCAGGAAGGAGTACGCCACGCGGGCGAGTGGGCCGTGTGAGGATGTGACGGAGCTGTTGAGGATAATGAGGAGCAGGCCCAGGTGGTGCAGAGTGGTGGTGCTTGACGCGCTGAGGCACGCGACGGACTCGCTGGATTATCTGAGGTTTGCGGAACCAGACAGTGTTCAACTTTTGCGCGATCCGACCCAGCGGCGATGGCGATGGCCACGCTCAATCTGTGCTTCATGAACCCTGAGATGTTCCAGCGGCACATCAAAATCCGTAAGGCCGAAGCCGCCAAAGTGAGCCTCCACACTTTCTCTCCTACCCCTCCTCTCATCTGCTAATACTTTCATGCCCAGCTCATCATGACATCCACCAATCCGCGCGATGTCGCATATCTCTTCCGCGACTACGTTCGCCAGATTCACGCCAAGGCCGGCCTCGCCCGCAGACCCCAACTTCACTCGACTCGCCGTCGCCTGTGCCAAGATTGAGCAGTGGGCTGAGCACCACTTTCCTTCGTTCGTCCACATCGGCGCACCCTCCGAGAGCGCACTCGACACGAGCGATGCACGCGCACGTATTGTGGCGCTCGGTACCGCATGGGATGAGGAGAAGAAGCGCGAGCGGGATGCGCTGGTAACAACTGCGGGACAGGGACAGGGACAGGGGCAGACTCAACAGCAGCAGCAAGGCCCGCCATGGGATTTGATGGCGTTCTTTGCGGGCGCGATGCTCCTCATCATGGGGCTCAGCGTTGGCATTGTCCTGGCCGTACTCAAAATCTGGGGCTGATAGGCCCCCGTGTGCCAGAGCTTGAGCTGCTTGGGGTTCGGTGTACATACATACTAGGTGGGGACATGGCGCGGTGTAATCTACTGTCATCGCTACTTACAGGACTTCTTCATCTCACGTTCTCATCATCGTCTTCACTACCACTGACGGGCCATGGGCGCCAGGTGCTTAGCCGGGCGTCATGCCGTCGAGCTGTCGCGCGAACGTCGATCATACCAGCATTCAGCATACGTATATATACATTAGGTGACCAGAGTAATTATCGACGGGATCCTCATCCGGGTATCCTTTGACGGACAGAATGTACGTGTGTGTGCGACAGGAGAAACAAGGCTGAGCATTCACAAGAACCGATGAGTGGGGGTCTGCATAGATGTGAAGTGAGTGGAAGCGGAAGGCCTGTGGGACTACTTCTTGCGCTTCGAGACTTTCCAAGGGTGTAACGTCAGAACCCATCCATGAAGCATTGGCCAATAGACGATATGAGCACCTACCAGTTGCCTTCTTCGCGGGCGCCTTGCGCTTCCTGCCCGACTGCGGTGCGTCATCCTCATCGTCGTCGTCTTCTCCATCCGCGTCGTCATCCTCGTCACTGTCCACATCCGACGGTGAACGCGCCTTCTTCGCGCGCACTCCCGCCACCACGGTAGATCGTGGCAGAAGAGGCGGCGGAGGCGCGTCGCCAATCGGCCCGCCCGGGTGCTGTGCACAATCGGGGCAGAACCACTCCCCGTCGGGGACCGCAGCAAGGGGAGGGTCGAGGCAGCCAGGGTGGTACGGCGCGTCGCACTACCTCCATAGTAAGTACAATCACGAGCGGCGCAGAGAAGATGCAGCGTTGAGCACTCAGAAAGATGTGCAGAGAAATGTGGAGGCAGAGACAGAAAGGAAAGCGCACCTTGTCGCACGCGAGCGGATCCCCGCTGTCTTTATGGCATATAAGGCAGACCTCGGGCGCTTCCAGATCAGCGGGGTGCCGGGGCAGGTCGGAGAGCTTGTCGCTCGGCGTCGCGAGGAAGTACGTCGTGTTTTGCCCCGCGGCGATGCTAGGTAAGTGCATCAGCTGATATTCTGAATGGTCAAGATGGCTGCAGATATGCACTCGAAAACGTCGATGCCGATCAGAGGCTGGTTTCTCCCAGGCTTTGTGGCGCTCTTGGGCTCGTTCGGGCCCATGCCGAGCTCGCCTGGAAGGAAGGGCGGTCAGCAGTCAGCGTCTGACTTCGACAAAGCTGCGGAGGAACGAAAGCTAAATCGCACCATACGCGGCGTTTTGGCCCCACGCGATCGTCATGATATCGCCTTCGTCCTCATCAGGCGCAAGCGCGAAGTGGGTGACGCCGCCGCATGCAGCATGCTTGATTTTACAAGCCCTGGAGATCGAGCGAAGGCGATCAGTGCTACGAAACAAGTGGGATAGCAGGAAGTAAGGTGCCAACATGATGTCTTGCATGAAGCGGAACTGGGAGTATGGCTGGCCCCCAGAACCTATTTAGACGAAGTGGTGAACGCGCGATACAGAATACAGAGCATTACCGGCAATGACGTACCGTCACCAGTGTTTTTCCACTGAAAACAGCAGGAGGTCGTTAGCAACGACACGCAAAAAAAACTAAGTCGCTTACTTTACCCGCCATCCAGTACATACCCTGCCTGTCGACGACAACAGAGTTCGAAGGGCCCGCAACCACCTGCGCGCCCATGAGTTGCTTTTGCGGCCCGGCAAACTACGCGACACCGAGTGGTAATACGACACCGCGTCAGAGAACCGGTGATTAGATCCTTGTTCGAAAGAGGCAATTGTGCGTATGTACCTGAGGGACGACCTTGGGCGTCAAGGCGTCTTGCTGATTTCCGAGGCCTAGGCGACAGTACCCGTTGTACCCCCATACGTACACCACACTATGCGGACCGACGCGCGATCAGTCTCTCGAACTAGAAGCGACACCATTCAGAACAGTCATTACAGTCATTACTTACCCATCTTCGTCAAGCGCGATACTGTGATTGTGGCCACAGGCAATCTGCGTGATCTTCTTGTCTTGCAGACCCTTAACCAAGACTTCGCAAAGCAGGCATCATGAGATTGGATCTTCTTTGTTTCCGTCAAGAAAGGTGATGAAACTCACTTGGTTCGGTCTCAATGTCGTATGCCGATTTATTGCCGGTGACGATATGTTCACCGGTCCTGCCGTTCCCCAGCTGCCCCTTTTCTCCGCTCCCAACAGAATATACTTGTAAAGGTTGAGACAAAAATTAACCAACAAGCCCTCACGACTGTAAGATGTAGGGTACGCACGCCGCCCACTCTTGGTCAAGAACAAGGAAAAAGTGATTCCCGCGGCTGCTTTAACGACGTGCTCCTGCTCCTTTGTTGCAACATGATATGGGCCGTCCACGAGCCTGAACGAAGAAACTTCAGGGCATGTAGAATGCCCGCACTAAAAGAATATCGTGCCTGAGTATGCCTGCAGAACGACACTCAAACGAACCTGCTCACCTGGCCCAGATTATTGGCGCCAGCAGTCCACACTCGACCGTCACTGCCTACGAGAATAGAGTGGTTTTTTCCCAATGCGGCGGATACGAACCTCGTCCCGGCTGCAGCGCCTAGATCGACGGGCCTGATTCTCAGCGGGGCGTTTTCCGAGACAAAATCGACACCAGACACGCCGAGCGCGGAAAGTTGGTTCCGCCCAAACAGCCACGCAGCGCCATGGACGTCGAGCGCGATGCAATGGCTCGCCACGCAAGAAGTGTGTATCGAGACGATTTTGACGTTGTTCAGGGAGCGCAGGATATGCGGCTCGAGGAGATCTGGGTGGCTGTGTACGTGCAAAGCAAGAACGAGATGTAATGAAGGCGAGGATGGGGACCGCCCCAGTCAGGACTCGAAAGTGAGTGCGGCAACGTGCATGAGTACTGACTCTGGGATCGCTCCCTCCACCTTGCCTCCCTTGTCCTTGCGACCGAGCTTTGGCCTGTTGAGATAATGCGCGTCAGGCTATCGGAATCTCAGCGAATCACTCGACACACGGTGGGGTCGCGTGTCGAGGAGGGCCTCCAACATGTGTCAAGTAGAACGTCACGCACCAATCTGTGCCCCCAGCAATCAGGACTTCGGACAAGGCAATCGAGGTCAGCGAACAACCACGTCACAGCACGTTGCACGAACAAAAATACCTCTTCCCCATCGCTGTTCATGTGCTGTTGCAGACGACTGTGTTTCAGACATGGTGTGAAAGGTGAGAAGGCTGACTGAATCAAGCGCCCAAACGTAACTACGCCAGGCGCCTTCGCGAAGCCCCTCAAAGACGGACAGCAACATCGACAAAACAGAGAGCAACGACGAAAGCATCGCCAATGACGGGTATCAAAAACTCTAAACATTGTCAAGTCCACTGGACGGCTCGTGGTATACTATCAAGTCGTAAGTCAGAAATTCGATGATCGAGACTTCCTCCCGGATATGGGGCTCCGGCAACCCCGCATAGATCAAGGATCTCTCCGCAACGTTCAATTCTCCCAAAATTCTCCCGCACCCCTCCTCCTCATCTCCTATTCGCGGTGAGATAGTGTTTGGGGAGCCAATCGGGAACCTCCCACTGAGAATTGGAGAGCTCAGCGGCGATCATCCTTGCTACCGCTTCAGCGCTGGAGCGGCCATGAGTATGGAGGTCAGGAACCGAAATACGAAAAACGCGCAGCCTAAGTAGTAACACACGTACCATGCGAAGGTGCGCGGCATGCCATGCCCTGAGAACCCAGCAGAGATAAACTGGCCTTGATAGGCAGACGTATCAAGATTGTCAGGATCGATCAACGGACCGACCTATTATCCAGATGTAATTCAATCCAAAGGTCCACCAATCCAGTAGATGGGGACGCGACTTACAAATGGATCGTGCGTTTTGGTGTATCCCATGATGCCTGTCTGAAGTCAAGGGCATTCGCCGTAAGTACATGTAACACTGATGTCCAAAGTGGCGCGACGCACCCATTCCATTTCGGGTTCTCTTCCTTCCGCAAACTTACCAGGAAACACGCCAGGAAGGAAGCCCCTCAGAGCTTTCCCGACGTCCTCGTTCACAACTGAGTCGTCTGTCTCGTTAATCTCGAATCTGTCTTTCGAGTTCTCTCTCCCGCCACCGAGGATCACCAGAGGGTGTTGATCTTTATCTTCAGCCTTAAGAGGACGCGGGAACCAGTACTCGAAACCTTCGTTCCCTGTCCATCCAGAGTTGGACAGCTCCTCTGCCGTAGTGTTTGCCCTGATAGCAATAATTTGACCACGGGTGGGAACGATGCCGTGCGGACCGGTAAGGTGAGGCAGGAGATGCGAAGCATACGCGTTCGTGGCATGGATCATGTACGAGCACGAGACAGAGCCGCGAGGGGTCTGGAGGATCCAACGGCGAGACGGTATGGCGCTGTCCGGGGTAAACGCGTTCGGCAATATGGAGGTGACGGGTGTACGCGTGTGTAATCGTAGGTCGAATGAAGGCGTAGCGCGCTTCGCGAGATAGAACAGGTGAGTGACGAGCTTCGATGGCCAGAGGTTATGACCCGGTAGCTTGTATCCGGGGTAGGAGGCGCCGTATCTCTATCCGAGCAGGATCATCATGGAAAATAAGATGGACAAACGAACACGAAAACCAACCTCCTTGACAACTTCCTGGCTCAACCACTCGGAGGTAGATACATCCACACCAGCATCTTTGGCAGCAATGTAGTCGGCACGAGCTTCCTCGATTTCCTTCTGAGTGACGAGCAGGTGGATACGTCCACCTGTGACCAAGTCCACCGCGTCAGTCAGATTATAAGCCTTCACCAATGTGGTGATCTGGGACACTGTATAGTCCTCAAGCGCGACGGCTCTGATGGCATCTTCGATGCCCCATGCGGCTTTGTTGGCTCCGAATCCGAGGAAAGTGTTAGAGACCAGATGGCCGCCATTTCGTCCTATATAAAATTACACGATCAATCATTGCGATTTCACTTCCAACCTCGTCTCGAGTGCTGGGCACGCACCGGTCGCCCCTGAGCCTGCATTCCAGACATGTGAGACAAGAGAACTAAGAGATGATCTGAGCATGCAGAGCTAACAAAAATCGCGCGCCTCCAATATCACGGCCTTCAATGGACCAAGTTTTGGGTTGGCCTCGATAGCTTTGGACAGGTGATAAGCAGCGGAGACGCCAGATATGCCGGACCCGATGATGCAGACGTCGGCGTCAGAAGTGAGGGGGACGTCGCTCCCCTCCTTTCTCAGAGGATTGGCATCTGGAGACGAATCAAGCCAGAACGAATGTGTCGGATTGGGAACAGGCAGGGATGCAGGGCCGTGGTCTGCAGGCTTTCGAATACGATCTGGTGCTTTGACAGCTGGTTGAGATTAACAGAAATTACAGGCATAGTTGAGAGGATCGTTATGGCCAAAAATCTCCAGGAGATAGTAGACCCCATACCACTCCCTGCTCGAGTTTCGAGTCATCCTGTTATCTGCCGGCTTGCCAGAGCTCGGCTCGAGGGTTCCGGCATATTCCGACATAGAGGACGACAGGTCGCACGTGCCGGGAGCCTTGAATGACGCTGCACCGACTCCTGCACAATCCCTTATAATCCTCCTCTCACTTTTGTCCTCGTTTCTCTAAGTGTTCGCGTCCTCTCTTACATGTTACGCGGAGCCTCTTATCGATCACTTCTTAAAAGCTCCATCACACGGGCACCTCTAGGCCGAGTGTCCTCAGCAAATGTATTCCGAGGCGTTCTCGCAACGTCTTTCGTCCATAAGAACGTCATATATGCAAGGCAATACTCTCAGAACCCCCCAGGGGGCAGGGTAACGCTGGAGGGTTCCCAGGATTCACCATGCAGCAGCATCAGAAAGGCGACGCTCTAAAAGAATACGTAAGTCAGTGCAATTCACGATAGTTTCTTGAGTCACTCGTTATTGTTACTCAGAGTGTCGATCTCACGGAGTTGGCGCAAAATGGGAAACTGGATCCCACTATTGGGAGAGATGAAGGTGAGCTCTCCTGCTCTGTATAAAAGTTGGTGGCTCATCATTACCCAAGAAATACGACGAACAATTCAAAGTACGTCGGAATATATGACGAACTCTTTCCTAGTCTTGATTTGTATCAAGCATAGTCTTATCAAGGAGAACAAAATCCAATCCTGTTGTCAGTGCGCTGTTCATCCTTGCGACTTCAAATCTCAGTTGCTTGCTATAGCTCATCGGACCTCCTGGCGTAGGCAAGACTGCCATCCTGGAAGGACTTGCCAGCCGAATCATCGCAAAAGAAGTTCCTGAGGTCCTTTCATCTGTCAGATATCATATGATCGACTGTCACTCAATGGATTATTCAGTCCTTACACAACAAGCGTGTTCTCTCCATCGACTTATCTGCTATAATGGCAGGCTCCGGTATTCGTGGCCAATTCGAAGAAAAATTCAAATCCCTGATTCGCGACATCGAGGACGAGGTTGGGGTACTCGATTTCGATTCATGGGCACTGTGGTTGACATGATTCGCCGTTTCCTAGGCTCGAAATGTGATTTGCTTTATTGACGAAGTCCGTACGTATACCGAAAAAGATGTATTTACTAAAAGAGATGAGCTTGAGCTCTTTTTCAGACACGCTTTTCAATTTGGGTAAAGCTGAAGGGAGCATCGACGCTGGCCAAATGATCAAACCCGCACTTGCCAGGGGATTGCAGCTTGTCGGTGCTACTACGCGTGAGTCTCGGACCATCATCCATTGGCACGCTTGACTCCAGCCTTTTCGGGCTAGCTGATGAATATAGAAAGACTATCGGCAGGATGCCGCCCTCGAGCGTCGTTCCAGCCTGTAACAATCGACGAGCCCACAGTAGAGTCAACTATCTCCATTCTCCGCGGCTTGAAGGCACGATACGAGGTTCATCATGGTGTCGAAATATCCGACGGCGCTCTTGTCACGGGTGCGCGCACTCATCTATTCTCATTAACCTAATGTGGGCTTAAGTAACACTGTGTTTAGCCGCCGTGTATGGCGCCCGGTACATTTCGGACCGCTTCCTACCAGACAAGGCAATCGATTTGGTCGACGAGGCGGCATCGGCTCTGACTCGCGCAAGAATCTAAACCTGACGAGCTTGAACAGCTCGATCGCGCGATGATGACGATACAGATAGAACTCGAGAGTTTGAAGAACGAGATGGACGTGTTCAGCCAGGAACGGAAAGCAAAACTCGAGAGGGACCTAGCTAGAAAAAGAGAGGAAGCGGAGGCGCTTACGGCCGTCTGGCAAGCAGGTGTGTTAGAAAGCACTAACCGCTAGCCCCCCTCACTCACATTGTCACCGTTTGTTTTCAGAACGCGACCGGCTCAATCGTATCAAGGACATAAAAACGCGCCTCGAAGAGGCGAAGCACGAGCTCGAGGTGGCGCAGCGCCAGGGTCAATACGAGCACGCCTCGCGTCTGCGGTTCTCAACGATTCCGGATCTGGAGCGTCAGCTGCCCGCAGAAGAGAACGTGCAGACGAGAACGCGGACGCTCCTCTGGCGATGCTGCATGACCGAGTGACCTCGAACGACATTGCCCGCGTCGTGGCGAAGGCAACGGGCATTCCCGTGCAGAACCTGCTGAAGGGCGAGAGGGACAAGCTGGTGCACGTACGTAGTGGTGGTTCTCTTTTACGCAATCACAGATGCTCACTACGGTGTGTTGGACTAGATGGAAGACGTGCTGAAACAGCGTGTCGTTGGTCAAGATCATGTCGTCACCGCAATCAGCGATGCGGTCCGTATTTCTCGTGCTGGTTTGCAAGCCCCCACTCGGCCCGTCGCGTCGTTCTTGTTTCTAGGCCCGACGGGAGTTGGAAAGGTAATCGAATCCTTTTGTGTACAAATTGTCCTGAGGCATCATTGCAGACTGAACTCTGTAAAGCTCTTGCTGGATTCTTGTTCGACGACGAACGGAGAGGATTGTAAGCATGAACGTCATATGTGTTACATCTGATCGCTCATGAATCCTCAATTTAGAATCAATATCAACATGTCAGAAGTCCGCCCCGTTTCTGTTCTGTTTTCTCCCACTCTTTTGACCATTAAATCCTTCTGCTTCTGTAGTATCACGATCGGCACACTATGTCTCGTCTGATCGGGGCAGCTCCAGGATACGTCGGGTTTGAGGAGGGTGGTACGTATCGTGCGCTCTGCGAGTTCATCCTTATCTCAAATGAGTGTCTCAGGTCAATTGACTGAGGCTGTTCGACGAAGGCCCTACGGTATGTTCACTCTCCGTGAATAAAAATTGAACGATGCTGAATCTAATCGTATAGCTGTGATCTTGCTTGATGAGCTTGAAAAGGCACATAAAGATGTGGCTATGATTCTGCTCCAAATTCTTGACGAAGGAAGCATCACCGATAGTCAAGGTGAGTAGTAACGCACAGCACACGCTGAATGCTAAAGATGTTTTTTGATCATCAATTCAAACGCTAGGCAGGAAGGTAGATTTCAAGGTGCATCGATTCTCCTTGTCACTTCATTCGCCTCTCATATTATCCTCCCTGTTAGAACACCATAATCTGCCTTACTAGCAATCTTGGTCTGTGATTCATGCGCTTAACTAAGAGAGTAGGCTGACAATGTACCACAGGCAGCGACATCCTCGCGCATTCGACCGCCTGCGATAGCAACGGGGTAGTCACTCAAGGAGCCAAGGACGAGGTACTCGAGCGCACAGCAGGCTACTTCCCTCCTGAACTTTTGAATCGTCTGGACTCGATGTTGGTTTTCAATAAGTTGACGAGGGACTCTATCCTTCAGGTCGTCTCACTACGTCTGAGGGACGTAGCGGAACGACTGGAGCCACGGCGCATCACGATTGATGTAGACAATGCCGCCCAGGAGTGGTTAGCGCAGCAAGGTTACTCTGACGTGTATGGAGCGCGGGCGATCGCTCGTGTGGTGCGTACCGATGTTCTCTTTCCCTTGGCACAAAAGCTGCTGCAAGGTACAATTCGGTGGGTCTCCAGCCAGCGAATGTTTTTCAAAAATGGATGCTCATCGAGAATCCCAGCGATGGTGACCTTGTAAAAATCCGAGTTCGCGACGATGGGAAAGTACTCAAAATTCAGGATAACCATCCACCTGACGCGTCTGCTCACTCTCCTGCTCCTGCACTACCCACATCTTCATCACATCGTGACCCTATTGACGCTTAGATGAACATCTTTTCGTTTGCTCGCCTATTGTTAGCTCACTCCCCACTCGCATCGTTCCCATTCATAATTATATCTATACAATTATCCCTATTCATGCAATCATAGTCGAAGCGCGTACATGAACGAGTGAAACTACTATAAAATCGAGATGACCAACAACATTATCAAGATAGTTCATGGATTCTTAGTGTTCTTGACGCTCGCAGACGTCTTGCGATCTGATTGCCCAGACTGTTTTTGACCTCCCCGCTTGCCAGGTTTATCCGTTTCTCTATCCGCACTCTTGCCCGCCTTTGACTTCGCCTTTGACTTAGATTTCTTCGAGGGACCCTTCGGTGGCTGAGCAGTTGTCGAGGCCGATGGTACCTCCGACTCCATTCGCACACGCTCTTCTTCAGCTGTCCACCACTTCATAAACTCCTCCTCGGCTCGACGTGCTTGTTCCTCCTCTTGGATCTCCTTCAGAGAACGCTTATCTTTCACAGGGGCGACGCCCTGCTCGTGTTGTAGCTGTTGTATGGCCGCGAAAGACATGACAGAGCTGGGGATTGAAGGCTGGACAACAGGCTGGACCGGAGGAAGGGTCCATGCGCTTCCACCACTCCTACGATATGAGCGATGCATTGATAAATTATCAGGTACTAATGCTGAGTGGTCGAAAACGTACGAAATATGGCGTGAGATTGCAGGGCCCTTGTTTGGGATGGCTTGCCTGGACGGTGTGAAGACAGGTCCAAGGCCGGATTCTGGGAGCGCCGAACGTAGTTGTGCTGTGCCACCTTGCGGTACAGTCCGAGAATTGTTCGGTGGAGTCGCTCCTTTGATACGATTGCTCGGAGGCGTATGCACCGGTGTGTCCAAAGGCGAGTGACGGATGTTCGGGACTGCAATAGGGCTAGGAGTCGAAGGGGGCACTGTGACGCGCCAGGACGCATTAGTGATAGCGCGCTCAGTCACAGAGATACCAGCCCCAGGTGGAGTTGGAATGGGCGACTTGAGATTGTCTTTCGAGGATGACTTGATAACCCATGGCTGAGGAGCAGAAGGTCCGTCCAAGGCCAGTTGATTAGTGTAACGCACGTTCCTCGATCCTTTGCCTTCAGCGAGCTTGGTCTCTTCGGCTTCTGCCAAGATGGCTTTCATGTCGACTCTAAAGAGCACCTTGAGTGGATGGTAGAAAGATGAAAAGAAGACCTACTTAGGGCCTGCGCTTTTGGACTTCCAAGGGCCTTGCTTCAGGGTATCGGACGAGCGAAAAATGATTCCAACCGCACTGCCGGCATTTAAGTTGAGAGCAGGAACCACATCAGCATCGTCCATCTGAAACATGTCGTCCCCAGAAACAGGCCGGGCGGACGGGGCATGAGCCCGAATAGACGGACTTCCGAATTGTTCGACAAACGAGCGACGCGACCGTTTCGGTGATAGACGAGGCGACTCCTTAGTTTGTGTAGAACAGACGATGGGCCGTGGGATATCCTGGAGGGCTAACCACTCTGTATTCTTGTTCATCGCTTCGCTGAGAAGACGGCCTGAGCGCGAGACGGGTGATTTACTGATCTGCTGGTTGCATATTGACATAGACAGAGCCCTGATTAGATGGGGATCGAGGTCATCCAGCATCCGGCTCTCGAGGAGAGCTTCCATGTTGACAGCCATGTACTGGTGTAAACATTTGACCAGCGGGGCGCATTGCAGATAAGCGGCATCGACTAAAATGCTACAGACATTATTCACGTTGACGTATTGCAAGATGACCGATGAGCAGACAAGAAGCAACCGATCGAGTAGCAACTCGTTCTAGAGAAATCGAAAGTCAATGACAGATAGACAACCAAGAATCAGGGCTCCTTACTGCTGCAGACATGACGTCGAAAATTAGATCCAAGAAGCTGTCCACGGATTTAACCGATTCTGTGAGATATTGATAAACGATCTTAGCTGAACGAGAAAAGAAGATGATGTACCAAGTTTCTCAAACATTTCTCGCTCCTCTCCACCATAGACAAAACGCAAGACATAGTTCATCGCCCGCCAGCTGAGATGATGCAAGTTGACGTTAACAAAACCTTGCTCAGACCAACGTCGAGAAGTCCAATCTTCGTCGTCAAAAAAGCATTCGAAGAACAAAGTGCGTGCGCGCAACACGGCGGAATGACAAAACACTTGGCGATCGGCTAGCTCAAGGACGATATCACCTGCCAGCGGGCTTCGCACCGCGTCATGAACTCTTATTTGAGCCATGCTCTGGCTGTCTAGGAAGAGCCTGCTCAGATGACGGGCCATCATAGGCTCTGGACTGCGCTTGGAGGCTCCTCGCGCGGCTTCAGTGACAAGATTTAATCCGAATGCTCGTGATAGGCCCTGCAGCTCACGAGTGAGCTGTGCGGTCTGTAGTCCAGAAGTAACAAGTAACGCCCCCATCGCATGCGAAACGCGATTATCCCAGATGGCGAGGAGCTCATCAGTGTAGAAGTAGTGCAAAAGGATAAGAACAGAGAGCGCATGACAGCCTGAGATTGTCAGACGTGGGAGATTGGAGGCAGGGGGAGCCGAGGGAGCCGTAGCAGACGTTGCTTTGATGGATATTCCTGATTCCTTGTCCTGGAGATCCCCTTTCCCCGACAGCAACTCCGACAGAGGAAGGCAGCGAGCAGAGAGGACTAGGCGATGGGCAGGAAGCTGGATTCCACTGCGGGCACAAATGATGAGATCTGCGCCCAGAGCAAGAGGAGCGGTATCGAAGAGGCCACGACCATCATGTTTCTGTCGGCACAGCTTGTCCTGTGAGATCACATCCCAAAGGCGACGAAGTTCAGCGACGTCGGTGGAAATTGCCCAGTCCTCTGGGTCGTCGTTGTGACCGACTAATTGCACTGGCGGCGTCTCGGTATCAACAGGTGTACTTGGCTGAATTTCAGGGGCAGTTAGGGCATTCTCGTTATGTTTTGTCACCGGGCTATATTTCAGATATGGACGAATCTTGGCGAGATCTTGCGACAAGGTATTGCCAGAGATAGATACTGTATCCGGACGGAATTCGTGGCGCAGCGCATTCATGGCGCCTGTGTCGTTCGCACCAACAGCGACGACGCGCTGTATATAGTTGACGCGCTGGAACTTGAACGTCTTCGCTGCAGATCCTTGTCCACTTTTCAGATTCCTGGAGCGAACGAAGACGTGGCCAGATTCGGTGCACACGATGATAGATCCATCTGATCCGAGGGCGACATCCTGAACAGATGATTGCGTTCGGCAAATATCACGATAGATGAAGCGTCTGAATACTGACTCGAACTGCGCTCCACTGCTTTCTTAGAGCCCACACACGTTGAGGCTTGACTAGCAATTTGTCCTTTGAAGCACCAGTTTCCTGTTCCGTGGGCACTGTGAAGGTGAACACCTCTCCATTCGACGAGACGGCCGCAAACATCGTGTCGTTGCATACTATTTTCGCGATATCGGCGGTGTTCCTAGCCTGAGGGGGATAGTACGTCGTGATCTCGGATGGAAACGTTTGTGACGGGAAACTACGAATGTTCCCGATGCGTCAATGTCTCGTATCGGTCAGCCGAGATGAAAATACAGACTTGATCCTAGAATATCCATCATTGAACAGAAGTACGACTTCTTGTGACTTTTGAGACTTGAGCAAACAGGCCATAGCAGAGTCCTGCTCCGGCATGAGACGATGTAATCCAAACGGAGAAAGTAAGATAGGACCGACCGTCATAACGATTGATATCACTGGCTTGGTGACCTTTGTGACGAGGCGCGGCTGGACCTGTACAGGCTGGGAAGTTTTATCATAACCTGCGAAAAAATTTGAAAGCTGAACCAAACCCGTGGCGTTGTTGGCGACAAACGTACCTAATTGGCCATTATTCTTTCCCCAAGTGTACACTGATTTGTCCGTCCAACATGCGGACGCCGTTTTACAGGCTGCAATACCTATGACATTTTCGTGTTTCAAAGGTCCAGATATGATCCTCGGAGTCGCCTGTACAGGATCACCCAAACGTGAATTACCGTTCGTTTCGACAACATAACCCAGCTGGGAGAAGCGATTGAGGCCCCAACTGAATACTGCCCCGGTATCTATGAGAGCCAAAGTGTGGTCTTGACCCAAGGCAACCGATAAAACGGTGTAAGGAAACTGAGGCATAGGAGAAAGGGAGTAGATCGAATGTTGCCCGCCGCCAGGACCAAGTCTAGTCATCCAATTAATTCAACGAGGGACAGTTCCAAGATCTTCTGCTCACCGGCCAGTACTCGCAAAGCCGCAGAGGCGGATATTGGTCCTTGGCTCGTTCGTCACGACAACTGCACTCGATTTGTAAAGACATGGATATAAGCTCAAGAAAATTTCATACCTGTGTGAAGTCTAGACATTTCTACTTGCCTTACCGAGGGTGGGTCGAGCGCGAATGATATAGAGTCCTTATCATGATGATCCCCTTCACGGTGACGTCTTAGTGAGACGTGCTCTGGATTAGATCTATCTCCGCTGTCGCCATGCCCTAAAGCAGCATTTCTGTCATCTCATTAGTGCCTCGGGGGTCATATGAATGTTGTACTAAGCATTTACCTGTTTGCCCCCCATGTAAATAGTTCGACAGTCGACGAGCACCCGTCTGAGACGTCATACATCACGGGCTTTGTCGCTTCGACAGTCGTATTATACAAATCGAATGCACGGTACCCTTCCAGATCAGTAAGCGCCGTGTCTATGTCGGCCCTCTGTAAAAGGAGGATTCTAACAACCGACAGGTGAGTTTATCAGAGAGCTTATAAATATGTACACTCACGCAGCAGATATGTTACCATGATACAATGCTCTGTGCAACGCCGTCCACTGACTCTCTGTGTCCTGAACATTGACATTGATAGCTGGGTGTGCAAGCAGGAGACGGACATATTCAACGGACGCTGGGTCGGAGGCGGAGCACGCAAGGTGAAGGGTGGTACGACCTAGCCAGTCACGAGCATTGACGTCAAGAGACATAGCCATGCTCAGGGCACTGGTACGAGTCCATGAGCGCCCACCGCTGCCGCTAATACCTGCAGCTGTGGGAGGCTGACCACGAGCGCTGCCGCCCTCGAGCAGACGCTGAAAAGCATGTTGATTCCTGAGGGCGAAATGGACATGGAGCAATGTCATGCAATGATGTGCGCAACGGTATGACCCGGAAGGAGTCCTGCAACTCCTCTGGACCGGACAGTCGCCGCGAGATCGCCTGCAAAGAGCGAAGACGACGGAAAGCGAAGAGTGCTGACAAAGTTGAGGAGGCGATTGTATGAAAGAGAATGAGGGTAATCCGACAGCAAAAGAGAAACAAAGCAAGTTAGAGGTAAAGTTAGAGGAAGTCGAGGGAGTCGAGAGTCATCCGCTCAGATCCGGGGCGAGGGCAGGGCAATGACACGTGCGTATCTTATCTCTGCAGCTGACTCAGCACGTCAATTACCTCGTTCGAAATCCGAATCTTTCAGGCATGAACGTGCACTGAACGCGCTCGGCCCTGACCACAACATATACGAACATTTTCTATTAGGAACAGGGCTTGACACAGAAGAAACCGGACTTCCGGATTGTCCTCGTTATAAGCGATGTCAGTATCAGAGGCTCGGCCTTCTACTGTAGGTGGCTGCGTACGTGGGGTATTACCAGCGCTGGTTGGAAGCATGAAGCATACGTTGGTTGCCCACCCTTTGCGCACTAGATATGGGCAATCTGAGTCCACAAAAGACTGTCTGCTCTCCGCGGGGGAACGAGTTCAAGGCGTCCTCGACGACAATGACTTCTTCCCGCATTGTAGCGTTCAAAGCAACAGAGAGCCGCCGAGGGACGCCGTTCACTACTTTAGCACGCTCAGAATTGAAGAGCAACCGTCATGCC
Source organism: Heterobasidion occidentale (assembly GCA_039111635.1). Classification (NCBI taxonomy): domain Eukaryota; kingdom Fungi; phylum Basidiomycota; class Agaricomycetes; order Russulales; family Bondarzewiaceae; genus Heterobasidion; species Heterobasidion occidentale. The sequence goes on from JBCAQO010000004.1 coordinate 487,863, forward strand.
TGCGCAAGGGGATGAGCAGTATCGCGCACGAAATACGATTCTCTGGTAGCCAACATATGTTATATTGGATGATGTCCAACAATTGATCCAATCCGTCAATCTCCTTGGTGCGGCGCTCTCCAGGGAATATGGCCTGGAGTATATGCACCCAGCCTGGAGTCATGAAGTTACGATCATGCATGCGGCAACACTCCCAGAACTCAGGATAGAACCCGCCCTCCGCCCAGTCTATTAACGCAGTGACTGTCGAGCCCTGAACCATGATATTCTTGGGAAGCAGGTCTCCATGTGTGAAGTAGATGGGACAATCGCGCGGGAATGGCTAAGCAGAGTATCTACGTACGCGTGGCCAACGGAATCCATGTTTCCGCCAGCGATGAAAGTGAATAGGGAGCGATATTGATCGATGAATTCTTCAACGCTCGTGAATGGGCGTTCCGGGGAGATGTTTGGTGGAAAGAATGTGTTTCGATAAGGACCTCCGCTGACGGACCCAAGGGTCTTCGATTGAATGGTGCGCATGCGCAACAAAGAAGCTTCAGCTGCGCCGCCACATGGTCAAGTTCCTCCACCGTCATCGTATCAATGACTTTGTCGAGAGAAACACCCGGGACTTGCTCCATACAGATATACCAAACACTGTCAACCAAAGGTTGTTCGGCGATAAGATCTTGGACAGTGACCACGTAATGAGGGTCGCCAGGATAGTAAAGGATGCGTGGCACAGGAAGGGCGGCCTCATCCAGAGCGAACTGTGCGCATATAACCTCTTCTGCAAGGTCGCGTGCATATTTGATTAGGACACCGGGTCCAGTTTTAACGACAGCTCTGAGGCCTCTTGTCTGTCGAGATATGACGTCTGAGGCTGGTAACGCTTCCAAGTCTTCAAATGACTTCGGCAGCCATAGATCAGACATGGTGTGCTCACGACTGATAAGCTAGCAATTCAGTGTTTGAATTCGGTTAACAAGTCCATGGTGGATCTGACCTTGATGCTATGTTTACTACCCTCTGAAACGAACGATGAGCTGGATGCCGCTGCTACAAAGACCAAGTTACTCAAATTTCAGCATCTCATAGTATATACGATTCGCATATGACTTACCAGTATGAGCAACGAAGAGCGCAGATGACAAGGAGGCGACAGGGTCTCCAAGACGGGGACTAATTCATGAAAGTGTTGAGCGTGCTCCAACGGAACCTGAATGAACTTGACTATTAGAACTCGGCCTATTACAGTAGCTCGGCCGACCCGGCCCGTACATACCTAACTTCTCTATTGAGAAAACATAGAACAAAACTGACTCAAGACAGTGCTAACGAAAGACCCAAAACAAAGCAGGTTTGGATCAGAAATATCCAGGTACATGGGTTCTCCAGACTCTATTAGGAGGATTTTCAGGTTTTTGCCCCGCCATTGACAGGTTCCCCAGTTTGATGACATGCTAACGAACTACGCAGTCATATGCCATATGCTTGTGCGGACGGAAAGACCGTAAGTTCCAGTGCTAATCTCAGGCGCGGGCGCGTCGAGTACCATCAGCGCCTGGAGGACGGTGCACACATCACATAGCGCAGAGATGCGCTGTTCGTGAAGGATACGCGGGCGTAGATCATCGTAGAGGTGATCGCACAGAGTTTCGAGGTATGCGCTGTCCTCGACAGTAGGACAAGCCCGATGTGCCGAAGGGGAGGGGGAGTCTATGCGTTAGCGATCAGTTAGCGAAGATCGACTGTAGAACGTACTAGAGATGGTCCTCGCCCGAGGCGAAGAACGACCTATGGAGTTCGAATTCGTCCGTGCATAGCTGCTTGAGATAGCTGCATCCGGCTCGTGTCTGACACGCATACATCGATTAATTCGTAAATATCGACAAGCTCCCTCAAAAAAGTTGATAAATAGTGAAAGCATAGACGACTCACCAACTCGACCACCTCAGCCCTCCCAGGCTCCAGTCCCTTCACCTCCTCCGCGATTCTAGCTACCAACAAGCTCCTCCGAGCGCTGAAGTATGCAGCATGGCACTCATCGAGGAGGGAAGACAGAGATGCCGGGTGTGCCGCGGCGCGGCGCTCGAGCTCAGAGAGGAGCGGGGACAAGGTGGCAGCGACGGTTGCGAAACGTGTATAGAGCAGGTGAGACTGGGCAGTAGGGGACACGTCCTGTGAGGTTAAACCGCCATGCGTGAGACGGTCATGTAAGTGAAGAACAGGTTAGCAAACAGCTTAGATTCATAGAGAAGACTGCGACCACACATTCTCACTAAGTCGCCTCGCGACATCCTGCGCGAGCGCGCGAAGCGAACCAACGGCGTACATCTTGACGAGGGTCATAGCACGTGTCATGCATTGCTCAAAACGGAGAAGGTAGATGTCTGCTTCCTTGTAATGGCGCTGTTCCAGAAAGAACCAGCGCGTAAATGTGAGACTCAGTGTGAAAATGATCGGGAGAGAGACCATACGTGACCCTTCAGAAACTCTATGCACACGTCGACACGCTCGACCATATACAAAAAGTCCGTTTGAAGGACGAGAGCCTCACCCGGATGGTTGAGCATGCGGGTCGCGTGCTCGAGCTCGGCGAAGTAGTCGAGGCGGGCGCCAAGCGCGTCTTGCAGCTCGAGGAGGGCATCCTGATCGTATGAAGTCATCGTCAGCCGCAAACATATTGATATGCCAGATGATTCTGATAAAAAAGCAGGAGAAATCCAGAGATAGAGAACGCGTTGTGCGGACTAACAGACTAACCCGTTCCTCCAACAACCTCTCGCACGCCTCCTTCATACTCTCGCCTCCCTCCTCAACGCGTCTCCACTCTTCCATCATCCTTGTGACCTCCTGATCGACCTCCTCCCCTCTCTCGACTAGCCGATCGCACAAGTCGAGGTGCCGCGCGAGCGCAGCGAGATGGGCGCGGAAGTGAGCCTCCTGTCCATGAGCGACGGCGCGGTCGAGAGAGGCGTGCCAGTCGTAGAATTGTTCCGGAGTGCGAATTGGGTGTGGTGGGTGTAGATGTGAGACTTGAGATTGGGAAGAAGGAGTTGGGGTAGATGGGCGGGACGATGGGAGTTTTGAAGGCAATGAGGCAAGCGGCGTGGACGGACGGGATGGACCAGCCTCGTTTTGTGGGAACTGGAAACAATGTGAGCGACACGAGGGCATTGAAGACGCCAGACGCACTCTGAACGTGCTAGACGATTTCTCGACAGTGGCTTTCACGGCGGCGACACTCTTCAGCTGCACGTCGCCTAGCGGGGCCAGCGCCTCCCACTGCTCGACGCTGATTGTCGCGTGTGTTTGTGCAGGAGCAGATACCGGCGCCCGCCGCGGTGCCCCGCGCGCACCGACATTGGCCAATGTCGTGGACATCGTTGTCGGCGTCGAGGAGTGTGTGACGTGACGTCACCTTCTCTATGCTCTTCCCCTCCGCACCCATCGCCGGCCAACTTGTGCTCGCTGCGCCTGCCGACTTTCTGCTCCACCAAATTCTCGCTGCGTACATCAAGGCCACTGCCTATGACGGTGCCAGCACGAGGTCGAAGGCGGTTCTAGTTTCGGCGTCGGAGCCGTTGGCGAGATGGAAGGCGGTCGCGGCGCGGTCGGTAAGTACGTGTCTTTTGCTGCGAGTGATGAGTACTCACTTTTACTAGAACCTAAATCTGACGCAGAAAATCGAAGACCAGTCACTCGTCCTCCTGGACGTCCCACCAAACGGCCCTTCGACCCTGCGCCCGCTCCTCGATCGCGTCCGATCCACCGTCCACGCCCTTCGCGGTGCTGAGCCAAACCCTGTCTCTAGCCACCCGACGCCAAATTCATCGCCAGTGCTCGTCATCGTCGACGATATTGCTGCACTTTCATGGATTGGCCATCCATCGTCTGACGTTACCCGCTTCCTCCGCGCCCTCACCGCCCTCTGTGCTCAGGTCAATCCTCTATCTTTTTTTGTCGCTCTGCTTCACCACCTCTCGCTCTGTTATGCTGACACCCCGCTCACAGGAATATATCGCCCTCGTCGTCCGGCACCACGCTGTGATCCCCGACGAACCTAGCCAAGACGACCTCTTGCGCATTCTCCTCCAACTTTCCTCCCTCCACTTCGACGTTCTCCCTCTCGCAAGCGGCAAGAGCGGTGCCGTCAGCGGTCAGGCATGTCCCCCCACCTCCATCATTCTACTTTGAACTCACGGGCCCAACATATTCTCCTTCGCCTCGATCGTTTTCTCAATATATACGCGCGCTGATTACATTTACAGGTCGCCCTACATGCTGGACGCTCCCTCCACCCCGCCGCTTTCGCTCCCCCCCATCGCCCGCACCCGCGCCCTGCAGTATAGACTCACCGACTCAGGCGCCGTCTTTTTTGAGGCGGGACGGGCGCCGCCGTCGTTTGACGGGCTTCGCTCGGTTCTCTCCTCCGCTGCCAAGAACGAATGTCAACCCAGTCGATCATTCTGTGCAGACCCTCCCAGGGCCGACAGCGGACGAGCCAGATGTTTTTTGCGATTAGAATGCCAAAAGGCATCCAATGAGCAGACGTATGGGCAGCCGCAGTCACGGGAGTCCCGTTGACCCTACGGCTTTGTTTCTTTCCAACGCACAGAGGCGAGCGTAGTCTCCCTCAAATGCATTTCTTTGAGAAACGAGATTCTCCTTCAATATCTCTGCAGGAGCGCATCAGTGTCAATGGTGAATAAAACCTCTGATTCCAACATCCTTAGCTCGTACATTCTGCACACACACGTGAAGCCTCAGGTCCTACACTCCTATACACAGAACGCATGGCTTCTGTGTGAGGTCAGCCACGGAGGCTAGTACTACGCACCATTAAGCCGATTTCTGATGGTACGAGGCTCGTCATATCCAAGTCACGTTGCATGTTTTTCGTCGCATTCGTTATCGCTCAGCGTCGAGCTAACCTTGTGTTTAATATGTCGAGCATTGCAATGAAGGAGTCGGATACAAAGCACATGCTTTGTCCACTGCACAGTAGTAAGTGTGTACCAAAGAGAATATCAACGGTAAAAAAGAAGACTATCAACGAGTAAATTGAGTAGATGCATAGGAGACTAGTGGATAAGGAAGCGGAAGGCAATGAAAGGCTGGATGGCATGTAAGCCTTGTCACAATTAAGTTGCGTGGTGAAACATGCGCCGATGGTCCCACATTAAATAGAGGGTAGGATCATAGATGGTGGCTGAAAAAGATAAAAATACAGAACCAAATGATGGGGCTTTTATGGACAATGTGCGCCGTGATGAAGGGCTGTGATAGATGAGATGCATTGGGAAGATGATTGAATGGTAGATGGCGTGGTGTCAATTACACGGACAACGACACGAGAGAAATGAGACAACTAAACATGAAGTCGGGGACCAACCGCAGCTGCATCGAACACATTCAATGCCCATACAAACAAAAGTATCAAAGCATATCCCCAGCGACAACAACGCGTCCCGTGGCCAACGCGCTCCTCGTCCTACTGAGCTTCTTTGTCTGTGGGAGGCCGCTCGCGCTTTAACGGCTTTACGATCGCGGTGGCGTATCGTAAGTGTTGCCACGAGCTGTGGCATAGTGTACACAGTCAGTGCGTCTGGCGCGACTGGTATCGATCGTGCGGAGGAAGGAAGGGGAGCATGGCGTCGCGACATGGGCGGTGGCAAGGATACGATGCTGAAAGGAGAAGATGTGATAACAGATGCTTCGGGAGGAGGAGGCGGTAATATCGTAGGAGGCGGCGAAAGGACTGCGGGGGAGTGAATGAGAGCTGGGATAGCCGTCGGGAGCAATGTCTCCATCGGGTGACTAGGAGTGATGTCCATTGAAAGGTCTTCAACAACACCCACGGGATTCGAAGTCCTCGGTCGATCAGGCACATCTACACTCCTGTCGTCCAATAAAACGGGGCTACATCCTTGGTCCACCAGCCACTGCCAGAGTCGAGCAACGAGCAATTCCTCCTGTGCCTTCAGCATTACTGGGCCGTCGTCATTGGCTCTCACGCTCTTCATCTCCACGTCTGTATTCTGCGCGCTAGGCCTGTTGAGCTCTCTGGCACGCTTCATCCGACAGACGATGCTGCGATGGACGGCAGCAGTGAACATTAGCTCGGCAGTGACGCGCTTGCCACGCTTGAGCCGTTTCTGGCTGCGCACAGCTCCGATCGCGCTCGACTGGCTGGCGCTGCGTTGGCGTGTGACACCAGGAAGAGGCAGAGCTTTGCGGCGCGGCGCGAAGGAGGAGTGGGACGGTGGCGTCTGGCATCGTTGCCTCGGCGCGTCGAGCGGGAGCGCCCGTTTCGGTCGCGATAAAGAGTCCATCGGTAGAGCAGACGAGATGAAAGGGTCAGGGTGGTTGTTGGTAGGGAAAGGAATGATATGGTGCTAGGTTCGCAATGGGGGCGCGCACATGCGCTGGAGAGTGCGACGGTAGGCGACGCCTTGCTATTCCAAGACGAGAGACTGGACGGGGTCAGACGCGTTGAGAGAAGCGTTAGTGTTGTCGATAAGAGCGGAGCGCGACGTGAAGAGCGACTTGCGGTAGTCGGCACGAATTAAGGATTGGAGGTGAAACATGATTGCAGAAGATTTATTGATGAATATTCGTTGCGAGCGACGCCCGACGTGGCTTGCTCCAACAAGAAAGAAAAAGTGGTGGTGGTCTCGTGGTTCGGAGACAACAACAATGAGCGGAACGAGCGGGAACGGGTAAAGGAGGTGAGATTAGGTAATTTTTGCCTTGAAGGTCATGCACTTTCGGTACATACAAATATGTGACTCCACCGCCCGCTCCGGTGCACAATTCAATGGTTTAATCACGGCCGCGCTACGACTCTAGTTCGTGACGTCTTGCTCAAGTCGATGGTGCGGGTACGCAGTTGCCGGTCTTGAACACATAGCACACGTCGTCTAGCACCATCCTACTGCCTGCACGCTATCAGAAACACAGAAATCGGAGCCGCCGCCGAGACAAGGGACAAGACGCGCGACGCACTGGCCTGCGCCTCACGTCGCGGTGTTGTACGTCACGAACTCCTCTTTCACGACGTCGCGGAGGCCCTCCTGGATCTTGTGCTGTATGACCTGGTCAAGGCCCTCCTTGATGACGTCTCGCGTGTCACGCTGCCCACTCTCACGCGCGACGCGCCGTACGACCTCCTCAAAGCAGTCGCGTGCGGTGCGGTCGATGTGCGCCTCGAGCCTTCGATACACCTCGTCCAATTTATCCTCTAGCGCGTGAATGAGGATGCAAACGAGCCGTGGTTAGTCGCACCCACGTGAGATTTGGGTGACTAAAAAAGCAAGCTACGGACCGTGCGCAACACGAGCATCTAGAACCGCCTGGCGGTATTTCGACGCCAGTGCGACCGAGCGTTCATCTCATCTACAATAATTACACCATGTCAGCGAAAACCACATGCGCGCTCGCACGAGCGAGGATGGCGAGAACGCACTCCAGATCTCGCGATATTTCCACTCCTGCACGGGCGGCTTGCAACCTGCGGCTCGCAGATGAATCGTAAAGAAAGATGAACGACGACGTAGATCTAGACTCAGTCTAGCGAGATGTTACAACGCACGTGCCGGGCCATATTACCGCTTGCAGCAGCCTGTATTTGTACTTCGACGCCTGTGCGACGGCTGTGACGCCGACCTTACCGTGTCCTGAGCGCAAGGGGGGGCGCGGTGCGAGCGATGCATGAGCTCAGAATGGCACGCGTCAGGAGAGGCCTACGACCTGAGCAGAGAGACGAACGGTGTAGCTTGAGGACCTTGCATTCGTACAAGCTGGCAGCGCAGATGTCCTCATCGGTCGGCGGGTCATGCGGCGGGTCTAGTGCGGGGACGTTCACCTCAGCGGGGAGGGGATCGGGAGGTTGAACGGAGTAAGGGGGCGAGACGATGGCTTCAGGGTCTGTGTTCATGGTGGTCGTCTAGAACGGTGGTGTTGAACGAATGGCATCTGCCGTGTTAACCAACACACGCTATTTGTCCGTGGCGATAAGCAGCGGGATGAGTGAAACTCTTCCGAAATAGCAACTCGCTTCAGTCAGTGAGCCAAAAACATCGATACATATGATCGTCAAATCGTGCACTGTCCATCACGATTAGATCCACGCTCTCTCCAAAGATTTCGCCCACACGTCGTGTGGGTGAACTGGGCCATGGTGAAAAGATATAATCTCTTCTCCGAAAGGAGACAATTTGCAGGATTGTGGTATATATACAAGAAATAAATAAAACATGATCTAACTACAGGAGGAGGTACCTAGAAAGTAGCTATGAGCGGGATCCCGTATATATGTGAAACAACTCTCTGATAGTACAGAATGGGGGTAGAAGGAGGTCACAACCTCGCACATGGCGTGTATGACGGGGTGCTACAGAAAGTGGTCGGAGAGTGTCGCTGTGTCTCCGCAGATATGACCCCTCCAAATCGGACTCGGCGTCGACATAATGGAAAGGTTGTACGCACTTTGTGAATCAGACCAATCCCTCGCTATTAACCCACCTCAGACCAGTCTAGCTGCTCCCGCATGACGCCGCGAAATCGTCCACGTCGCGGCGTGGTGATGATGCCGATGCATGAAGTGTGTGTGCGTGTGCGGGTCGTAGTTCTCGTGGCGCTTGAAGTTGTCTAGTACTCGCTCTTGTGCTCTGTTTGGCCAAGGTATGTTGGGAGGGCCGTTTGCGATGTCAAAAGACATGATGGGGGCAGGGGTGAGATGGTTTTGAAGGTGTCGCCAGCGAAGCCGGCGGCCGCGTGCTGTCTGCGGCAGCTTGGCTCGCCACAACACCCAAATTCACCTTCAGCGAATTTGGGCTGTGGCGAGCCAAGCTGCCGCAGACAGCACGCGGCCGTTTCTAAAACCTGAGCATGTTGTGTCGTGGGGCCCTAAGTATCGTGTGCGACGGCATACACCGTGCGCTATTTTCTCGCTATAGAATACTGTGGGGACAGTGATTGTTGAAAGGGAGGGAACGTCAGCCAAGGGGTCGAGGGGAGCGTGGGGTCGAGGGTCGAGCGCGTGAGGGGCACCGACGGTGATGCAGGACGAGGAAGGGCCATTCAGAAAGGTCGAGGGTGGGATTGTCGATAGTCGAGGGTAAGGAATAAGTGTTAGTGGGATTACGGGGTGTACATGGGGTCAGGTTATCGAGCATACACGGAGTTTCAGCGGTGGTGAGGAGTGGGCAAAGGCAAGGTAGGCAAGAGGTATATACGCACGGAGAGGGTCCAAAGAAAGGAGCGCGCGTGGGGTCGTGGAGACAAGCTTGCATGAGGTCGAGCCCGCAAACATCTACAATCAAAAGGGTTGAGGCAACGGGGGTGAATGGCGGCTAGGCATGCGCTCGAGGGGACGAGCAATGTGCGGCGTCTGGGCAGTGATGCAGGAAGAGGACGGATGTGCCGGCACTGAGCGGCGGCCATACGTGGGATCAAGAGGGTGTCTGCAGATGTTGATTATGGGCTTGGGCGCATGCGTAAGCTTGAGGGCGGAATTGACATCGAGTTCGAGCGCACTAGGTGGCGGGCGTGTGGGCGTGTGTGGGGTCAAGGCGCAGGGCAAGGGGGCGGTTGACGAAGAAGGAGCGCGCAGAAAGCATGAGAGCAAGAGGGGCATGTGTGCGGCGAGAAACTGGTACGATGAGGAACAACAGCTCACCTTCGGATCTCTTGGCCTGAACGGTGGGCTTGCATACATGATCGATGTCCTCGTCGTCTGTGCCCGTGTTTTGTCCTAGCTCGTTTGTCTGCCACCGCCGGTCCTCTGCAAACCGGTCTTCTCCCTCCTCGCTGATGCGCTCAGCTCCAAGGGAAATGATGCTTCAAGAGGGGAAGTCAGAAGATAGGAGCTATGCCTCCGTTGTCGGCCATCGTCGTATCAGAGTTGGTAGGCGAGGTCGACTAGAAAATAGACATAGTGAAGCAGTGAGTTCATCGCATGTGACCATTGTCCCAGACGTTTACTATATATATTTCGCTCCTTTTTTCCGTTCTCGCGGAACTCGGTCTGCCTCTATCGATGATAGCGCTCCTTCTTCTGGATATCTCTTGCTTATAAAATGATGCATGCTATGGCACTTCCATTCTTTCACCTGCCATCGCAGTTTGGAGCGGTATGGCGGCGGCGGCGGCGGTGTTATCAAGCTGAAAACACCGTCAAATAGTGAACTGTCACCGCTATTTCTCAGACAGTCGACCCGCAGACAGCACTCGCCGACAATTTGGAAACCTTCCGATCCAAGATGGCTCAGGTGGGAGTTCTTTGGGGCAAGGTTGTCCTCCCGCCTTCTTTCGAACGCTATGTCGCGCCGCTTGTTGGACGTGAGGATGATGATGCGACCTGATTGAAAGCCTCGAAACTTTCAAGGCATGTCCTCCTGCCATTTCTCCGCGTGGACATTTTCGCTTCACAGTGCATCATTGCAACTGTCGACCGTCAGTACCAGGCAGTGCGCTCGATCTCTCTTCCAAACTGTCCCGAACGTCTCGGTACGCGAATTGACCGGTTTATGTGCGCATTTGCAGTGTTCCTTTGGCGGTACTTTCAAACTCCCTAAGAATGACTTGCGTCTTTCGCTTGTCATATGTCAGCTATCCACCTTCTCCTTCATCCAGTAGCAAAAAACCGCCACTTATAAGTCCCTCTCTTCAAGTCGAAGGGCAAGGCGTTGACCAACTCTCCTGAAGAAATAGCTCGCCACGATGAAATATCTCGTCGGCTTGTTGCTTGCATCCTGCTCGTTGCTTCTCATTCACGCAGATGCACCTCAGTGTCCTGCAGGGTCCGAACTGCGTACAGACATGAATGGAGAGCCGGTGTGTGTCTCCATGGATGTTGTGTGCCCGACCAACACCTTGCCCTACTACGACCGGGTAGGCTAATGTATCACCCATCTCTGTGTGGGAACAAGATACTAAATCCTTGCTTACAGGCAGCAATGCGTATGCGCTGCTGTGCGACAAACGGTCTGACCATTCTAGACCAGAACACGAAAGAAGGCGTTGTATGTCTATTTTCTATATGTCTTCGTACGCATAGCTAATCATGCGACCTGGTTTACTCAGTGCTGCCAAAGCGGAACATCGTATCAGACCGACGGGAGAGGAGGCGCGTGTTGTCCTCAGGGTCAGATCTTTAAGGATGGAAGATGCGCGGTCCCCGCCCCGACTTGCCCGTCCGGCACCTTCTATTCAGCGGATAGCACTGGGGGAGGCTGCTGCCCTACTGGACAGGTCTTCAAGGCAGGATGGTGCTACATCCCTCCCCCGACCTGTCCTAGTGGCCACTACTATTCCGTGGACAACACAGGTGGCGGGTGTTGTCCTAACGGATTTACATATCAAATGGGTTGGTGCCGCCCGCCGCCAGGTCCTCCATGTCGTCCCCCTCGTCCTTGCTATCGATAGAGCACCAACACGTGCCGGAGTTACACATCATTCGTAGACACCCGGCTGCTCTTGATACCCGTTGATTTCTCTGTCGTTATTTCCCTGTTGAACTCGCTTCGGCAACCCGACTTTGGTGTTGCATTTATAATATCAAATTCACAATATTGAATATAAATCTGCCGCTTGGGTATCATACCTGCATGCATGCTCATAGAGAAAGACATCTCACTCTCGGCTAACTTTCATGCCAGTGTTTCTCAGCAGGCGAATCAACTTATGTATACGACGAGAGAATGCTCACGCATAAGTGGATGGTGCAAGACGGGTTCATGCGACATCCAGACATAAATCGAGGGCCTTAAAGCTGTGACTCCACCTGACAAACTCTTTCAAGAGTGCATACATGCACTTCATCTCATTTCGAAATCGCCAGAACCACTAAAAGTACGGGCATGAGAGAAACTCCGATATGCGCATACAAATTTGCCAGGCCCGGCTACGACGATGCAATCAGTTCCTAACCTATATCTCGTCCAAGTGCATGTCTTTGTCAGCTATTAGTTGGTGAGACTTGATCACCATTCACAGAAAGGCCATGCACTCACAAGCAGAGGGTAAAATATCATCGATGTTCCTACAATTCCGGTTCATCATGACTTGACCGGGTAGGCAAAAGCCGCCTGGGCCTTGTACGAGATCACCACACCACCGCAACCCTTCCTTTTCACACTATAGGATCCCAATTCAGGTTTAATTAGAGCGCTCATACAGCCACGGTGAGAAACTTACCAGACCCATGTTCGACTCGGCGTCGAACCAGGTGACCTTTGCCGGAGAGCTGCAACAGAACCGCTGCCCTGTCACCTGTGATTAACTCTCCGTTAAAAGTTATTGAGGGAGTAAATAGAGGGAGGAGGCTGACGGGGTCGCGCAGCTGAGGACCTTCGATGCAACCAAGATCGAGGAGCCTGCGTGCACATACCATCCCTTCGAGGGTAAACTCAACGGCCCAATAGTCGACTGGGAGCCCTTCTGCTCGTGCTAGATCTTCACATGAAGGGGCACCGGAATCATTCGAGGGGACTTTGATGGTCTGACAGTCTGCAGTGATCATGCCAAAGATGCAAGGAAGGAGTGAGACCAAGACAGATACAAAGTGCATATTCAAAATCGGTAAGTGTTGAAGGTTGAGAAGAGGAGAGTTGCAGCGACTTGAAGAATGCATTCGATCTCTATCTATGACTGATCAATTAAAACATGAACTTAGAGCATGTGAAGCTGTCGTACATGGCACCTTAAGGCGGATGTTCAGAGAGGGATTCGAAGGCATAGCGCACCATTCCATCAGTCAAATGGACTGTCCTCTGCCAGACCTTTTTGCCCCTTCCTTTCCTGAAGGTACACTCTATCGCCGAAGAGTTGTTGCTGCCGTACATTTTAGCATTGAAAGACGACCAGCGTGATTGAGAACCGGTCCCCGTTGGGCCAGAGTTCAATGCGGAGTTACATAAGTCCCTCTCCGATCGTGCACACCAAGCCGACACTGGTCAGTATGAGTTCAGTATGGCGCTAGCTGGCGTTAGCTCATTCTCCGTCATTGCAATCCAAATCCCACAGACCCTCACTCACTAGACGCGTCAGCCTTGCGTCGAAGGAGGACTGAAAGATAGAACCGGCTGCCTGCGAAGTCATAGGTATGTATAAGCAGGCGTTGCTCAAATCCCGGCAATGCTTGCTGTCCGAGAGTCGAGACTCGCGTCCAACATGGTTCAGTGGCTCGAGAAGGTGTGTGATGTCGCTCACCAGGAGCTTGGCATTCCTAAAGTGACCTCTCCCACAAAGCGGACTTCGGAAAAAAGTTTATGTCCTGTGAGCGAGTGAGGTATAGATGGAAGGGTGTCTCCATCGGCACTTGGAGAAAATCCTCAACAATGCGATGACAGGAAGAGACACACCATTTAGTGGACGCAGATTGACATCTATCCCGGTCACAGGTATTCAGTTCCATATGATACACGTACTCGCGGTTGATCTTGTGAGCTACATATAATAACTTTGCGAACAGCTTAATCTCGGGGACGCAAGACTGCCCACTCAAACCTTGAGCAAAGATGAAAGATTATCTGCTCGCCTTCGTCACCTTCGTCGTCCTCTTACTCCCCGGAGCATCCGCACATTTTTGCGCCCCTATTCCTAAGCCACGCCTTGTCCCTTTTTACAAGCCTATGTTCAGGCCTACTTCTTGTGTTCGTCCTCAGCCGAACCCCTGGGGTAACCCGTGGATAAGACCTCAGCCCCGCCCGAGCTGTGGTGGTGGAAGCCCGTTCTTGGATGTGTTAGTACGTATAAATCTTTCTACCCTTCTCACTACACCGTTAAACTTGATGCTTGCAGGGATGTAAGGCTTATATCTGCTGCGCCGCTGGGAACAACCTTGTTATATTTGATCAGAACAGCAGGGCAGGGGTTGTAAGTAGGCCTTTTTTCTCTTCGGATGTAATTAAATAATGTCGTCGTGTGCCCCCTAGTGCTGCCCTGCAGGGCAGATCTACCAGAGTGGCAAGTGTCAGTGGCCGGGGACGCCTGCAATTCCTCCAATTGCAGGTCTCCCTCCGAGCCAATAGAGGCATGATGGAAAGACAGCCAATTTCAATGCTAGGGAATATGAGCTAGGGTAGCGTCGTCAGGGTCTCTGCTATTCCTGTCTTTATTTTGCGAATCTTCTATGCACTAAATTTTTCCCGAACATTATTTCGATTATTCTTGAACACAACTTGTACCTGATTCTTAAAAATTTTGCGCCCATATTTATTCGTCTGTGTGCAACCAGCGTGGCGCAATTGCGCGGAGAACCTCAAGCCAGTGTTTGCCAGATGCAACTTTAGCGCTTTAGGGCTGGTCAGTGGTTGTACCTCCAAGCCTCGTAGCGCTTGACTTGACACATGCCCGTGGACATCATACTCGAACATTGCAGCATAACTTTCTCAATAACCACTGTAGTCTCGCAATTATAACATGCTCAGTTCTAGAGCGAGTATGGAGCAAGTATTGTCATAGAACATCATGACGGAGACTGTAAGGTTCTTCTTCGCCTCGATCTCTGACCAGGCGAGTCCTACAAAAATCCTCTGGTGACTGACACTGATCTTGAGCAACGTACTGGGTGTTAAACACAAAAATTAGAGCCACGATAGGGTGCAATATGGTTTTTTTTGACGTGTCTTCGTCATATTCACCAATATGGTTCGGCTCGAGCTGTCTCTCTGTGTCACTTCAAAGGCGACTTCGACGTTCATTTCTCATGTCAAATCCTCCTCACGGAGTGTGGTGACTGCTAAGAATTGAATCATGTCAGGGAATATGTAAAAAAATTCACGCAGGAATGTTACACGCCACTCCCTCATACTTTTTCTTCCAATAACGGTCTATTATACATCGGACAGGTATTTGATGAATTTTATTTGCTCCAGAACGACGACTCTCGTGCTGACACCATCCAGGAATCATCCATCACTCGTGGACTTCATGGAACCTGCGACGTTTCATCCTCATGTTCGCAGCTCGCCGATCTATGATCACCACCGAAGATGTCCACTGTCCTTGCGTCCCCCCTTTTTGAACGTCACTACATTCGATCTACACCCCACTATTCATCTGCTTTTTCTAGCTATAAAGCCCCTTAGCAATGATCCAGCTTGAACAGTCATCGCTATCCTGGACCATCTGTTCACGTCAAGTCTTATCATGAGAGTCCCCATCGTCTTTCTCCCATTCTTTCTCCCTTTACTTCTCGTCTACGGACAAGATGACTCTATCTGCCCTCCGGGATATGAGTTACAGAAAGATCAGTATGGAGACGACCAGTGTGTTCTAACAGATTTGCGATGCCCTGGGGGGGACGGCCGCAATTTTTTTGACAAGGTACGGATCTTGCAACTGTGAGACTCGGTCCTAAATAATATCATGTTATGGCGTGCAGGAAGTAAAGAGGATGCGTTGTTGTCCTGTAGATGGAAGCATTAAAATTTTCGACCAGAAAACATTGGAGGGGCTGGTTAGAACATATTTGTCTCGATTCTGATAGGTTGCTGACCCGTTTCCGTTCTCTTCCACCAGTGCTGCCCAGCCGGGTACTTATACAAGAAAGACTCCGAGACAGGAATTGAGGGCTGTTGTCCGAATGGTTGGTCTATGCGGAACGGCAACTGTACCATGGCTTGCCCGGATGGAACAATGGAGACTCCGGATGGCGGCTGTTGCCCCGAAGGTACAAAGTACACCGATGGGATGTGTCGAGCTGAATGCCCGGAGGGAATGGCGGAGGACGGTGCATGCTATGCGTGTCCTGCGGGGACTTATAGCGTTGGCACTGGTCATTGTTGCCCGGATGGAACAACGTACGACACTGGCTTGTGCTCTGCATGAATGTATATCGCGACTTCATCTGTGATGCAAAGTTCCTCGTGTTTCAATCATTATAATGACCTACATTGTGCGAAGTGAATTTTGAAATATATCTCCTTGAATGGCAAACCGCGAACTTCGTCAGCAGGGCACAAGAGGATTGAGCACGCTGCATCCTTACCAGCCTAATAGTCAGGCGTGCACAAGTTCTTGTAGAAATCCAAAACACACGAGAAAGCGAGAGTCGAGAATGAAGACTGCTCACATAGATGTACACATCGGCGGAATCAATCGGCGATGTCGGCTCGGGATAGCGAACAAGCAAGCTAGAGACATGAAGAATATTTCGTGAGCAAAAGATTGTGCAGTAGAAAAGGAAAGCGACGTTCTACACAGAGTTTGAAGGCCGCAGGAGTAAAATCGAATCATCACACTAAGTCAACGGGCGTGCACTTGTGCCTATTCAAAGGCCCGGCATCCACTGCCCTCGCAGGTGTCAAGGAAGAGATAAATGATCGAGTTGATGA
This sequence comes from Heterobasidion occidentale, assembly GCA_039111635.1. Classification (NCBI taxonomy): domain Eukaryota; kingdom Fungi; phylum Basidiomycota; class Agaricomycetes; order Russulales; family Bondarzewiaceae; genus Heterobasidion; species Heterobasidion occidentale. Next base: position 504,191 of record JBCAQO010000004.1, read on the forward strand.
GACCGCGAGCGTGAGCCATTTGACAAGGATTGAAAGGTTGAAAGGGAAAATGGGCTTGTCATTCGCAAAACTGGACATTAGGAGATAGAATAGATCGTCGACAGTGCGACACGATGGTAGCTAGAACATGCTCGGGGTGATCGCCTAGCGATGAAAGATCAGCATGTCAAATCCAGACAAGTCAAAGAATGGTGAAATTAGATAGACACAGAAGCGCAGACCGGCCGGAGGTATGCGCTCCAAGCTGTCACAACGCTCTCAGCTCTATGCTGGTGAGGCAAACCCGTTCCGGAAGAACAGAAGCCTCTGGAAGGCGGTAAAATTCTGTATACACTCTCCTGGAAAAAGCGGGCCCCGGTGTGGCATGCCTTGAGAGCAAAAACACTGGCAGTTTTCGCTTCGCATGCATGCGGTTGGTCATTTGGAAAGACGAACAATCACCGAATCATTCGATGCCGATTTACTTGACGTCGCTACGGTCTTCCACTCGCCCAGATAGCTTGTCAACTCGCTTTTTCTGCATATACAGCAGCATCATGATTCCGCGAGGCGCATGGTGATGGATGTACAGCATTCGATGCGAAGAGGCCGTTGGAAGTCTTGACTTTTCTGACATCGTGGCTGGCTAGGAGTTGAGTGTCGGCGGAGTGGCGGAGTGAGCCTCGCTTTCGGGCCAACCCATGCATTGGCAATTGCTGCCAGGTAGGTGAAACCCCATGCCAGCGTTCTCATCGGTTTACACGCCGGCGAATTCTATCGCCTTCTGAGGACCCGACGTTCAACTGATGTTGGCACTGCCGCAGTACTGCCGTGCTCTTCCGTGCACCATGCGCGTCTCATACTCCTGTTTCCCTGGGGGAAGGTATATAAGCCTAGGTCGCGAATGACAAGCGGAAATCAGTCAGTCACTGATATCGACACTCCTTTAACATGAATCCCCATTTCGCATCTCTGTTCTTCCTCGTTCCCTTACTAGCTGCCTTGGTGCATTCCTCCGCCAGCGATGGCTGCCCGGACGGGTACGAACTTGGTGTAGATGCTTTTGGTGACCCAAAATGCACATCAACCCGGATTCAATGCCCTCTTCCAGGTGAAAGCCGGAGGTATTTTGACCAAGTGAGAACACTCCGATCACATCGATTCCGCTCATTTGCTCATGCTCATGCCGCGATCTATTCAGACTCTGAACAGGCAGCGGTGCTGCCCTGCTAAGGATACACTCACTCTGTTCGACAACGACAAGAAGAATGGGATAGTATGGCTGGTATCGTGTTACTGTTTATCAATCTGACCGTACAATATCTTGCCCTAGTGCTGTCCAGCCGAGACACCTTACCAAAGCGATTCAGTGGTGGTGGGTGCTGCGCCATTGGTCAGGTTTACAGAGGAGGGAGGTGTCAGGAGCTGGCCTCACCGCCGCCGCCGCCTCCCAGCTGCACTCCCCCGACATGTAAGGGTGAATGCGGCCTCACTCCGGCTTGCGGAGATCATAAATCGATTGGCTTGACCTACGGGTTATGCTACGTCATTGCCTTCCCTGATGGCAAGCAATTGGGGCGTAGGTTCCACGATGGAGTATACGTGAAAGACGGCGGCATCCAGTAATCAAACCATCGAACCTTGAGGCGCGTTTCCGGCATCGACCTGTATTGAGCAGAGATATCCCCTTCAAAGTCTGCAGAGACCCTTCGAGCTGTTCCGCTGGCCCCGTTTTGGCCACGAATCAGTTCTACCTCCAGGACCAGCTAGGTGATATCAAGGATGTGGACGGAGTCCCGGGTTATGTTAGTCATTATTTTGTTTTTTGATATACATATGACCTCAATCCTTCTTCCCCGTATCTAGGTCGTGCGTTCGAAACTACTCGTCTTAATCTCTCAAATCGCTCATTGAAGATTTTATCAGAGCCAAGGTGGTCGTGGCGCTCGCCTGAGCTTCACGACACTTAAATCTGAAGCTGGCCAATTCATGGGCACCACTTCCTGCGCGAACGGGGAGTGCGCTGTCCAGATCTTCGGTGGGGCCGAGCTCGGAGGCTTTGGTTTGACCGATGGCTGCACGAGCGATGCGACCAGTATCGCATACGTGAGTACTTTCCTTGTATTTATTATCATCTCTGAGGCTGACCTCTGGCTATTGGCATAGTGGGACAACCCCAAAGTCGGTTTGAAGACACGGTTCTCCGAAGTCCCGTGCGACGGTAACTATCCCGTCTGGCGAGCCGCCAAGAACGCTGCAGTGGCTGCATAAGCGTGCTTGTTTCCTTATCGTGATTGCATGTTTCTCCGCGTCCAGATGTTTCTCAATCTCTCTTTGGTCCGGTCGCCTCTCATTTGCGCAGCGCGTTCATTTACACTCCCTTCTTTTGTATCCCTTCGTTCCCCTCAAGCTTAGCTCAATCCTGAATTATGGCCTCAAGTGCGGCCCCACGTCGTGTCGGACATAATGTTTCAGTTTAGCTTTAGAATGGATGAACGCAAGAGGTTATCCGATTAATAAGATTAGACCGTGTGTTCTAATTTTGATTATTCGTTGTGGCCGAATCAAGGGCCAGCTTGACCAAAGCCGCCATATCAGCAGCGTAGGCTATCGACGCTAGTTGAATTGAGAAAAGGGTTGTATCTGCAGAAAGCACGGAGAAACGTGCCCTCGATCCAATATTACGACACCACAGAAATCGAAATGGAGTGTCCATATCCAGCTACTTGATACATACAAAGATCACAGCCCAAGGACCAGGTAAATGAAGCCACGGTGCGGCGTCGGACGTCCAAAAGTACATAACCCCGCATCCACAGCTCGCACTGGCGTTCATAGCCCCTCCGTGAACCGACTCTCGATCGGCGCCTGCCCAGGTGACGACGCCGCACCGCCATGGCTTTGACTTGGCTCCGCCTCGCCCTCCTCCGTCGCTGCCGGGCCCGCACCATCGTCCAACGTCCCCGCGTGCGGTGCGCGCCCCTCTGGCGCCTTCTCCTGTTGCCGTTGGCTCGGCCTGCGTCCAAGCCCGCTGCCGTCATGCGCGCGGGGCTCGGGTGAGCCGGCGGTATATCGCTCGGGTCCTGATTTTTTGTCGATCTGAAAAAGGCCGCACCGATTAGCACGGATTGATACATGATAAGCAGTGAATGCGTACCGCGTAACCATTCTGGCCAACCTCGATTCCCGAATCGCGGTGCGGATGCGAATACGAGGGCGGCTCCGTCTCTGCATCCTCGCCAGCACCCACCTCCCTCGCCTCGAGATACATTTCTTCTTCGCCCTCGCCTTCGTCCTGCTCCTCCTCGACACTGCTGCCTTCGTCGTCGTCACCCTCCTCTTCACTGAGGTACCCGGCGGCACGCACGGCGGCGGCGACTGGCCCGCTGCGCTCCATGTGCTCGCTGGCAACGAGATAACGCGCGCAGAGCATGCGCACGTCGTTCCACCACTCCATCATATCCTCGTGGCTGCGCGCACGGAAGCTCCACGCGTGCTGGCCGCTGCCTATCCGCAGCGAGCCTGTTTTTGTTGTACCAGAGCCATCACGCCTGCCCTCGATGTGGAACTTGTGCGACTTGGCGGTGGGCGCGGAGGCGGGGCCGAGTGTGCACATAGGAAGAAAGAGGCTGAAGAGCGGAGAAGTGGACTGTGTCGGGTCGGAGGATGAGTACTCGTGCAGGAAGCCGGCGGGGGTGAGGACATAGTAAGACTCGCGGTACGTGCGCGTGAAGCGCTTCTTGCGCTCGAGGTAGCCCGTGTGCACGGCGATGACCGAGGGGTCTTCTTTGGAGGGATAGTTCACGGCTTCGGGGTTGCGCAGGGGCGTCTCGGGGTCGAGGAGGTGATCGGAGCGGGCGGAGAACGATATCCACTCGTGGTCAGGTGCGAGGGACGCCATGTGCTGGCCGAGCGTGCGCCATGTGTCTTGGACCGAGGATGACATGCGCGACTGCCACTCGTCAAAAGTCTGCCAAGCGGACTGGATGGCGCGCACGATGCCCTCCTCGAAATGCGCAGAGTTCTGCTGCATGATGATGATGGACTTTTGCAGCGCGTTTTCTTCGTGCACCTGTTTCTGAAGTTGACGGAAGACGGCCACATTGGCTACGTATCTACGAAATCATATATCGAATCGTGTCGTAGAGGGAAGACTGGAGGTAACACTTACGGATCAGATTTGGAAGTGACACTGAGCGGGGTATTCTTGAAAATTGAAATATTGGTAGCGAGTTCGCTGACGAGTTTAGAAGAAAGCTCGCGTTCCTTGGCGACGCCGGTCGCGAGTTTTCCAGTGTCGTTCTGGACGTTCTGAGGGCGGCAACGCGTCAGTGTGCGAGAATAGGGGCTGACTGGGGTGAGACCTGCCTTTATGTGGGCCTTGATCTCGACGCGCAGCTTCTGCAAGTGCTGCACGATGGAGCTGTCTATGGTGCGCCCGAGATTGGCATGTTGATCTGCGATGACGCGGGTCTTGTCGCGTATGCCGTAGTAGACGTCCTAAAAAAAGGAGTTGGGCCCGATCGCATAGGAGTGCGAGCACGGGCGACTGACCTGGAGGCCGCCCTCACCGAGAAACTGGTTCCCAGATCGAAAGGGAACCTGTATGACGGCGCCCAACTTGGTCAATTCCTTTGCGGTGTTGTTCTCGATGTCGGCGATGCCCTGCGAGATATGCACGGAGCGTTCAAAACCTCGGTGTGCAAGGGGGCGAGAAGCGGTGGAGCGTACCTCGAAGTAGGCAATGAGCTGCTTCACAATTGCCTTCCACGCGACGAAACGCTCGATGAGGACATCGGAGGGTCTGAGATCATGGGGGGCGATGTTCTTCTTGATGAGGGACTGGCTCCTGGATGCAGTCGAGCCTTGCCTGCTCGCCTTTGAGATGGAGGTCGCGCGGGAGAGGGATGCTGCGTCGTTCATGGCTGCTCGAGTATGCGAGGAACGGGGGAGGGGATGGAGGGAGCGGTGCGTGCAGACTAGGCTGGCTTTTGTGCGCGACGGTCGACGCTAAAGTAGAGCTGTCCCGACTGACGTCACCGGTCTGACTGGCCCCATTCGGCACCCCGGAGACTCAGCCACACCATCGGACCCCGGGACCGCCCACGCGTGCCTGTGTACACGTAAGCACTGTGCGTGTCCTCTGGTGCCAGCGTCGTCTGCTCTTTCAGGTCCTCCCCGTCCGTCTCGTCCTCCTCGCCTTGCCCTCCATCGTCGTCCTCGACCGCAGCCATGAACGCCCCCCTCCAGAACCTCGCCATCTCTCTCGGCGTCATGCAGAGTGCGTCCTTCTTGTTTTCGCACTCGACACGTCCTCATCTCACCTCCTTTCTTCAGTTGCGCGAAAAATCCCCTTCGAGGACCCTCAAGTCCTTCAGTATGTTCGCATCGGATACGTCGCCAGCCAGGTCATCCTCCTCGCCGTGTACTACTTCACCTCGCTAAAGGTCCGTCTATCTCCATCTCCTCGTCCCAAAAATACGTGTCTAATCCGTACCTTTGTAGATCAAGCGCAAGAACGACCAGACTATCCTCAAATATGGTGCGTTCTATCCAGCTTTTTCCGTTCAGAATCACAGCACTAACATTTCTTATTCTCAGTGGAGCCCTCGAACCCGATGGTACGTCGTTCCCCGAAGCACATCCTCTCCTCAGCTCATGATCTTCCATAGAGCCAGGATCCTGGTCAACTCGTCACCACCACTGTCCGCGACTACGACCTGACTGAGACCTCCAAACTTGTTCGTCTTTTACATCCATTTGCCTGCCCCTATACAAACTTACACCCCAACCCCAATTTCAGGTCCGCGCCGCGTACACCTCCATCGCCATGATGGCCTTCCTCCACCTCTACCTCAAATACACTCAACCCCTCTTCGTCCAGGCCATCATGGGTATCAAGGGTCTCTACGAGGCCAAGACTGTCAAGATCCACATCCTCGGCCAGGCGGCAGAAGGCGACCTCAAGCGACCCTTCAAGGGCCCTGCTGGCATGTTTGGCGGTGCGTCCCCTCCTGCTCCCTGCGGTCCGCTCTATAATTCATCTTACGCGTTCCGATGCTGCAGCTTCTGCGTCGCCTCAGACAGACAAGGCTGCCATTGACGAGGCCGAGAAGCGGATTGGCTCGAAGAAGGATGAGTAGGCTCGCGGTTCGGGTTCGGGGACTTTGACAGCATGCTGCATCTAAATCACGGAACGGTCTTTGATGTCTCGTCGTTTGCAGACAGGTTATTATGCAATAGATGCCAGGATGGTCACACGACTCAGTGCGGGTCTGTGTGCGCCAGCAGCGAGCCTTTATTCACCGAGGCATGTCTCTATGATAATAAGCGCAAAGCGAGCTCGAGCGAACCGACATGATCACCGTCCGCCAGAACGTATGTGTGTGGTCATATATGACAGAACTATTGGACATTGTATCCCACAAGCGATCTGCGGCCAATGATCTCTCCAATCTGAACCAGAGAAAAAAAAAAGCCCCGAAAAGTCAGCACGCAATTCTTAAAAGTGGAACGAGCGATGAATAACGAGAGTCGAAACGTACCTTGTAGATGCCATACGCCTCGGCAGCGTAGACGCCGATGCGCGCCCACTCGCCCGAGCGCGCGACCTCACGCCAGTAGGAGGGGCTCGCGGCGCGGCGCCAGAGGGTGAGGTACGCGGAGGTGACCTGGGAGACGGAGGTCGGGGGCTGTAACCGCTCGGCGACGTAGATCTGCTTGAGGACCTCGCGCGTGACGGAGAGGTTGTATGTCAACGGCTGGCGGTAGGCTGCGGTCGTAGCACGAGGGAGGCAAGCAGAGCGAAGCGAGAGTGAGACGGGGCACAAGATGCGGTGAACGCAGAAGAGAAGTCACGCACCGCCTAATAGGCCGCTGAAACGCTCGCCGACGGGCCCCAGGAAGCTCCTCGTCGCTGCCCAAGCCTTCTCCGCGACTTTCTGCGCGCTGGTGAGAGCCTCCTGGGCCTTCTTCTGCGCGGCCTCAGTGGAGTTGGAGGAGGCGAGGCGCTTTGGTTGTGCGCGGGCAAGGGCGCGGGGCTTTGCGAGGCGGAGGGGGGCGGAGGAGAAGCGCATCATTTTTAGAGAGGATTATTGTATGGCTTTTGAGGAGAGCAGAGAGAGTGACGAGAACAGAGCGCAGGAGACTTGCCGGGGTTCTCCGAGCGTGCACGTGCTCAGGGCTGCGACTTGTGCTCGTTCTAGATCTCAGCCACTTATCTCGCGATTCGCAAGATGCGATATAAATCCTCTCTTCCCTCTCTTCCTCTCCGTTCTCCATCCCTACCCGCAGTTCTAACATGTCTTCAAACAGCACCCCCGGCGTTCTCACCCACGCGCGCTATGGGAAGGACAAAGTCCGTGTCCTCCGCGTCGTGAGAGAACCTGGCTCTAAAGTCCATCACATCGTCGAGTATAATGTCACCGTCCTCCTCGAGGGGACATCGATACCAGGTGCGTGCGCTCGCATCTATACATCGCAAAACATGAACCAACCTATCTCAATCGCACGGCACAGTTATACCCAGGCCGACAACTCCGTGGTCGTCGCTACCGACTCCAGTACGTCCTTGCTAAAATCGTGAGACCACCGCTCACAGACATCATCGTCCATCTCATCAGTGAAGAATATCACCTACTGTAAGTGAGCCCATATCCACCCTCTTATCACGCTATCACCTGGATCTATGTTCATCGACCCCCCTCGGCCCGTCCAGACCTCGCCAAAGTCTCGCCTCACATCCTCCACCCAACCCGCTTCGCCCTCCACATTGGCACCCATCTTGTCTCGAAGTACGCCCACATCCACAAGGCATTCGTCACCGTCGAGCAGCTACGCTGGGCACGCATCGATGCAGGCGCGAGCGGCGCCCCGCACACGCACGCGTTCTGGAGGGATGGTGACGAGAAGAAAATCGTCACCGTCGAGGTCGACGCGTCCGCAGGCAAGGACGCCCTCGTGGGCAAGGTTGAGGCGGGCCTGCGCGACCTCCTCGGTAAGCGATGCGTTTTCTCACGTTTGCGTAAACGAAGCAGCTCACGTCGCTCACGCAGTGCTCAAATCGACCGGGTCCGCGTTCGAGTCTTTCGTCCGCGACGAGTACACCACCCTTGCGGAGGTGAACGACCGCATCTTCAGCACGTCCGTCGACCTCGTGTATACCTTCAAGCCGTTCGCGATCAAAGCCCCGAAAGACGACAAGAAGCTCGAGTTTGACGTCGCAAATGTAGGGGACGCCGCCAAGGTACATCCTCCCTCTCTCCTTCACTCCCGTTTGTCGCCTTGACTGACATTCACAAAAAACTCTTCCCAGAGCGGTGCCCCGTGGGACGGCGAGAACGCCCAAACGCTGGCAAGGAACATCACGCTCGACGTGTTCGCCAACGACGAGAGCGCCAGCGTGCAGGTACGCCTCACGCTCCCGCGGCCCTCTGAACCAACAGTGTACGACTGATCTCCTATTCACAGGCGACGCTGTACAAGATGGCGCAGCGCCTTCTGACCGAGGACGAGCACGTCCAGACGGTCACCTACTCGCTCCCGAACAAGCACTACATCCCCGTCGACATGAAGTACATCGGGCTCGACAACCTCACGCCGTAAGCGCCTCTCCGTCTCCCGTGTGTGCGCACGCTGAGAACTCTGTCCGATTTCTAGGAGCGCGGCAGAGGTATTCGTTCCCGTCGCGGCCCCCAGGTAAGTTCTCTTGCCTTCCACTGCGAGATTGGGATGCTGACACACATTCTTAGCGGGCTCATCTCGGCGACGATTTCGCGCCAGTGAGGCGCAGGAAGGCGTTGCAGGGAGGCAGATGTCATAAGTAAGTAAGAGACTAAGCTGATGCTTCGCGATAGGAGAGATGTTGTACGTTCTGTAGCCGCATTCAAAATGATCAGACTAAATTTGTATTCGTGTGTGAAACATGCAGTGCAGATCTTTCAGGATGGGTCCCCGCGGCACGTTTTTCCGAATAATTACTGCGCAGTGATCAGGGATCAAGACTGAATTCAAACGCCCATACAGCATTCAGTCCAGACGGTCGACCTAGTAGGCTGGAGACCAGCCCAGCCTTGACACAAGCACGATACAAAAAGAGCGTGATCAGAGCGACGCAAATGCGCGGCGTCAACGACTACAGAGGCGCAGGAACGATACGGAAGATAGTCCGGAACAAAGAGCGTGGTAGAGGCAAAGGGATGATACGGATGACAGTTCGGAATAAGGAGCCTGGTCGAGACATCAAGACACGAGCAGATATTAAAACAGCGAAAAGGTGGACACAATTGCTCATGCACCGACGGCGTCCTTGGCAGCTTGCCAAATATTATAATCGTCGCAAGGAACTGGGGAGAACCGCATCTTCAAGCCGATCTTGGGATTATCCCACTGTTAGCCAAAGTCAAACGGGTCAGCGACGCAGCTGTGCATATGTGGGTGATTTGATGCGCACGTAGCCAATACCGGGGGCGTCACTGGCACAGCCATCGGTCAAGCCGAAGCCGCCGAGCTCAGCGCCGCCGAAGATCTGGACTGCACATTCCCCATTCGCGCAGGAGGCGGTACCCTTGAACTGGCCAGCTTCTGATCCGCGGGTCGTGAATCTCAGGCTATCACCGCGACGTCCTTGGCTCTGAAGGAACACTCAATGAAGGCTTTGGCAGAACAAGGTGAATGGGAGTGCACGCACGACCTACATCGGTGCGCGCTAGTTAGAAATTTTCTTCTCCGCGCGAATAGAAAAGAGCTACTGACAAATCCGGGAGCGCCCTTCGCATCCCTGATGTCGCCCAGTTGATCTTGCAGATAGAACCGGTCTTTGGCTTCGACCGGCCCATTGAAACAGTTCGTTGGATCCTTGCACACCTTGAAGGTGATATCCCTGCCATGCAAATGCCGCATGAACAGGCGCCTCGACTGTCCGACAGTGGACTTACTGGATGCTGCCATCTTTGACATACACACCGTCGTGGGACCTGCGCCCTAATTGCTTACCGTCAGGGAAAGACACGAGGTAGCAGGACCCGTAAAATAAGCCGATGTATTGGGGGCTTCCGCAGGCTGGGTAGGGTTCGCAGGATTTGCACGTTGGAGGTTTGCAACTGGGTGGCGGAGGAGCTGGGGAGGGCGAAGGCGAAGGAGGAGAAGGAGGAGACTGGCGGGGTGGAGACGGCGGAGACGGAGCGGAATATTGACACTTTTCCTTGCTGTAAATTTGGCCGACAGGGCAGCACGCACCGCCGCTCTCGTCGTGTTGGTACGGCGTGTCGGTCGGGCAGCACTAGGTCAGGAGGTTACATGATCAGGCTGGTACGCTACAGACACCAAGGCAGTCGTACAATTCCGTTCTTGCCATCGAGAAAGGTAAGTGTGTCTTGGGAATGGCAGCATCGCTCTCTATCGAGAGTCTGATGGGCCAAAGCGTCGAATGTTAGAACGGCAGTGACTCAAGGAGCTGGATCATCCTCACTTGGTCAAAGTACCTGCGACTTTCGCCCGCAAAGGGCACTGGATGTGGGTCTTGGTCGATATGCATGTTGGGTCGCCGTAGGCGTCGACGCCGGGCTCATATCCGTCCGGGCACGCGTCACTACCAGAGGAGCGCACAAAGGCGGCGAGCAGAGGGAGGAGGAAAAAGAGAGAGACAAAGAGATTCATGCTGAAGGAGCGGTAATGGAGATGGTCAGTTGGTTACTGTCGCTCGTTCGCAGGTCGGGCTTATATATCACGTAGCATTTATGCTACCTATAGACCTGCTTGACAGTTCATAGGACATGGCGATGTGGCATTGTGCACGGTAAAATACCAACATCGGAGCAGCGAGCACCACTCACGCCGATGCTTGTTCCGTGACATATCTCCTCGCTTCTTCTGAGTGTTTCCGTGACATTCCTTCTAGGTTTTCAATGAAAGGTTTGGAAGAAATGTGCTGGTGTTGGTGGATCTCTAATCGTGATGAAAATCTAGACTGACAGCGGAATGAACTTACCGGCGGGTCAGACAGTTTCAAGGCATGATTAAACGTCAGAATGATCGCGGTTCGTTCATGATGCTTGCCGACAAAATTACTTGATGCATCAAGAACATGACCGAGATGAGTGACTTCCATGTTGCAGGATTTGCAAGCGTTCAGATCTCGATCAGCTTTTGAACTGCTGTCATCGCGTTGGGAGCATAAGAGCGAGATGGGCTCGCATTGCTCTACTCCTAACACCGTATACCTGCAGTGCGAAGATGTAGCCTGTGCAAGGGAAAGGGGGGCGTCGAGAGCCCAAGACGGCACTATCTATATTAACATCATTCGGTGCGTGTGTACTCATTCTCTTCGAAATGCTTACACTTGAGGGTAAACATTACCCTAAAAATTTGTGATTCACGAATTTTCTGCAGCATACCGTAGCATACCATAGGTACATGTAGCTCAAATCTGTTAAGGACACGACAACAAGTTCAGAGTCCAAGGTCAATATAAGCTTCAGGGGAGCAAGGAGATATACACAGAACACAAGAGCATCAACGAAAGTGCTGGGCAAACGAGCGAGAACCAGAACAGAGAGCGTGATGGAGAAGTACTGAGGTGCGAAGGAAATTCTTTGGAACAGGGTCCGAAAGAGAACCAAGGACAATCATGCGTCCGCTGTGGCGTTCTTGGCGGCATGATAGCCACCGTCGCACGGGACTTCGGAGAACTGTGTTTTCAAACTGACCTTGGGATTATCCCACTGTGCAGACAATCATAGGTAAGTCCCTTAGATACGACGACTTCTTGCGAGGAGAATCAGAGGAAAAGGCTCACGTATGCGATACTGGTCGCATCGCTCGTGCAGCTATCGGTCAAACTGAGGCCGCCGAGCTCAGCCCCACCGAAGATCTGGACAGCGCACTCCCCGTTCGCGCAGGAGTTGGTGCCCGTGAATTGGCCAGCTTCTGATTCAAGTGTCGTGAAACTCAGGCGCGCACCACGACCCCCTCGGCTCTAAAAAACCCCGTCAGGGAATGCTTTGATGGAACAAGATGATTGGATTGGGAACGCACGACCTAGATTCGCGGGAATGAGCTCTAGGATCATTTGATTGGTAAAGATTACTTACATAGCCAGGAACCCCTTTCACATCCTTGATGTCACCCAGCTGGTCCTGGAGGTAGAACTTATCCCTGCCACAACCGGTCCACTGGAACAGCTCGAGGGTTCTTTGCAGACTTTGAAGGGGATATCCCTGATCGGTATTGGTCAATGCGAAAACACGCTTCAATCGTTCGATCATTTGCTTACTGAATGCCGCCATTTTTCACGTACACCCCGTCGTGGAACTTACGTCCCAATTGCTTTGCGTCAGGGAAATGAATGACATAGCATAACCCGTAGGTCAAGCCAATAGAGTTGTCGTCTCCACAAGCTCTCTCTCGAGCACATACTCCCTTCTTCTGGCACTTTCCTTCACTGTAGACCTGACCAACAGGGCAACACGCACTGCCGCTCGAGTCGCTTTGATAAGGTGTCTCAGGCGGACAGCACTATGGCAGAACAATGTATGGTCAGAATGATAGATGGTGAACACGGCGATACGAGTCATACTAATCCAATCTTCTTGTCGTTATCGAGCAGAGTGAGGGTATCCCTGACAGGGCAGCATCGCTGTCTGTTGAGAGTCTGAAATGATCGTGACAGGGGGATAAGCACATAAACAAAATCAAATTGGGTGGAGTGCTCTCACTTGGTCAAAATACCTCCGGCTTTCGCCTGGCAGAGGACATTGAATCCTGCTTAATTTGCACATTGGTTCGCCAAATTGATCAAGCCCAGGTTCAAACCCTTCCTCACATCCTTCGATGGAGAAGCACACAACGGTGGCCAGCAAGGGAAGGAGGGCTAAAAGTCTGCGATACATGCTGGAGGAGTGGTAAGGACAGTGACTGAATGATTTATCGTTCGCACCTCAGGCCTTATATACGCATTTGTCGAAGTCTCATCAAAAAACGGTATGAGACTCGTGCATCATGTATAGAAGAGCGCCGACACCAGTTGAACGTCGAGTACAGCGCATGTCAGTGGCCTATCCGAGTTCAATCAATTGTTTTTTCAAGTGCGCCGAAATTTGCGGGCGCTGGTCTGCCAACGCCAGTCTAACGTCGATTCGAGCCCATAGGGGTGGCCCCCCGTTCCATCAGATTTTGGGATGCGTCGGAATGCAAACCAATCGTGATGAAACGCCAGCAGCGGCATATATTCGTCGCGCACACAACAGCCGTGGAAAAGCGCACCAGCTCTCCACTTGTGTCTGTGCGCAGTTTGGACTATTTAAGAGACTGAGGAACGAGGCGAAAAAAAAATGTCATCTTGACTGGTTGTTTCTGTAGAAGAGATGTGATTAGTATAGGCTTCTGACTAGATGGCCCGAGTAATCAGTAATCGGCGACTGAAAAAAGGAGAAGATAAATAGCCGCTGTACGACAGGGGAAATTTGTGAGCCATTCTCGGGAGTTCCAAAGTACGTTTGAATGACCAGACGCGCACACAGACCTTCTAGGGGGCTTCCGTGACGTTCGGGAACAGTTTGGGAAGAGGGATCGCGCGCGCTGCCTGATTCTGGTGTCTGGCAACGAGAACAGATTTCTTGTCTGCATATATCCAAATATTTCAATACTAACCTGCCTCTAGGAAATTGAGTTATGCGGAGCAATACCTTGATAGTTCCGGAGCTGTCAGACAGTCCACGGCGGGGATTGTTATGATTAAGGGGACCATAATGAGTGCCGCTTCACTCAGCTCAGAGCATCGTTTGCCTTTTGAGAAATGGGTAGTGACGTTCCGAATCCCTTCCGATGTTGCATCCATTTGAATCCAAAAAAGGATACATTCGTCAAAGCCCACATGTCATGCGCACACGAGCCGTGGCTAACTATCTGCAACGATACACATCCATTGGTAAATCCGGAGCGGCTCCTCAGCGATAGACATATCACGATCACGCTAGATACATCGTCAAATAGCCGACCATCACTGCTGTGCTCTAGGCAGTCCACTTGCAGAGGCACTCACCGATATACCGAAATGCCGGGTTCTTCCAATCCGAAACGTCGTTCAGGTGGGAGTTCTTTGCATCAGGGTCGTACTCCCGCCTCCCTTCTGCGAACGCTCTGTCGCGCCGCTTGTTGGCCGTGAGGAATATGACGCGGAGGATAAGGATGACCACCATCTGAAGGCGCGGCGAGAGCACACCGACGATGAAATCAAGGTCGAGCAGAGTGGAAGACATGCGCGTACCTCGAGAATGCGGCTGACCATGCAGCCGATGATACCAGTTCGGTATTTCGGGGCTTCTGAATCTTTAAAGAGGAAAGGACCGACGATGTTGCTGATAACACGTCAACGATAGTTGTTAACAAGCATCCTGGGAGTGAATTGACGACAGACTTACCCGGCAGCAACGCCAAGGAAAATAGAAGCGCTACAGAGCGATTTCTCTAAAAAGAATCTCGAGTTTTTCAAAACCCAAACTAGCGGCGAGGAAGAGTCTACTGACTGGTGGCGCCACCGACGTTCCCTGAAACGAGTGACAGGGCAAAGACAAACACAGCGTTGCTGGCACCCGTGAGATCTACAACGGGTTGAGCGTACCGCCGACTGCAGTCAGAACGTAAACACCTGCAAAGATGTACGCACAATAACCGATCAACCGCCCGACTTTCATGTGTGTCGGTAGCCACGCGACGAGGGCAAACCCAAGGATTGTTGGCAAGGTCACGACGCACATGAGGATCGTGCGCGTGTTCTTGGGCAGTTTGAGGCTCACGTAGATAGATATGAAAATTCTACGAGCGAACAAGCTCAAACGAGCAGAGCGGGAGAGGATTCCGGTTGACATACACAATAGCGATGAAGCTTCCATAAGGGATCTGACACACGAGTCATTTATGAAGACGCGATAGAAAGAGAGACCAAGAAGACGCACCTGCATCAGTGTTGTCTGCAGAGTTGTGAACCCAAATCCTCGGATGATCAATGTACCGCTGCAGCCCAGTCCCGCCATCAAGATAGAACCAAATTAACAGACAAGAGGCGCGCACAAGTTCGAAGTTCCGCCGTTTGGAACATTTGCGAAGAACCCGAGCAGAAAGAACAGATAGAACTTGAGGTCTTTGAACGCTTCCAAGGCCTGCTGTCCATCGAATCTAATGATGATCAGCGATCGTCGTTCATACACTCCCAAAATGGGAACACTGGTACGCACTGCCTTCTCTCCGACCCAGATTGGTCATCGCGTTTGCGACTCACGACGATGAGTCTCTCACGACGGGTGAACCAATGCGTGTGCGCAGGTGAGTCGGGGATTACGATCCACAGAACGATGCCCCATACGCTACACAGAGTTCCGATGATCTACAAAACAAGGGACGATGGTCAATCACATGACACGTTGGAAGGGATCCTGAGGCTCTCACCAGGAACTCGTATTTCCATGACGGCAACGCTCCTTTGATCTATCAGAGCCGATGAGCGCTCTCCTTGGCACGCTTGCGTGGGGCACATACGTTCCCAATTCCATACCCCAGAATGCCGCCTATTGCAATTCCGATGCCATTTGCAGAATACCAAAGGCCGATGACGGTGGGCTGTTGCCGGCGAGTGTACCACATTGATGTGATGAGAACGAAGGCAGGATCCGCGGTCGCTTCTCTGATCAAATCTTGAGCATGAAGCTGACGTCTACGCGAACGATATATTTACGCTGCACCAGAGAGAATGCGGAGAACCGCTATATCGACGAAGTTGCGCGATGCGGCTTGAGCCATGAGCAGGACACCCCAGCTGATCCACATGGGATATCGTGTGAGTAGGATTTCTATATGAAAGCTGCTCTGGACATACATGAAAATCTGCTTGACCGAATTGGTGCTTTCAGGTCAGCGTGAACGTGCGAATGAATGAATCACGTGGGTGAGGACTTGCATTGACAGCGAGGTATTTACCCAAAGGAAACTTCTGCATCAGAAGGTTGGTCGGGAGTGCCCACGCGACCCAACCGAAGTAGAAGAGAGAGGAAAGCCAGTTCTGAATAGAGGAATTGGTTCTGCTTTCTGCGAACGGAACCTGCGCACTCACATACTCGTCTGCCTTCAGGTTCAGGCTCTTCTTGATGTCAAAGATGGCCGCATAGCTCAGAGTCGTCTTGTCGCTGGCATGAAGCTGTGAGCCGCGATAGCAAAGGCCAGCCATTTCAACCTACATGTAGTAAAAGGCATAACAGATCGAGAGTGCGGGTATGATGAGACGATTGATCTTCTTCTCAATCTGGCAGATGGTCAGAAATTCGCGCCAGATGAAAGAGCGGGGTCGCTTACATGTTTAACCTCCACTGGGTCGAGGGCCTCCTGGTTCATCTGGGCAACTTCTCGACGGAATTCCATGGATGGGTTCCGTTTCAGCAAGCGACGGATGCCTACGAAGGGTTTCTCGTCTGCGGACCCAGGACCATAGCTATCATCTACTACGACAGGTGTGACTTCCTCGCAGTGCTCAATCGCAGCCTCCTTGAGTTCGGTTTTGTCAGGATCCTGAGAGTGCGGTGGAGGCGACATCGCGGCGGAATTAGCGACAGAGATACGGCGCTTTCAGTTGAACAGGTCCGTCGCCCTTAAGATAGTGCGAGCAGGCGATGTTGAGAACCGAATTACAGAGGAGCAGGACGTATTCGAAGAACAGTTGACCTCCAATGATGTCGATCGTATATTGAGCCGGGCCGGGAAGCAAGCGTGTTCGTACATATTGCTGGTCGCCAGAGCATCATCTGCCCTAGATTCCCAGGCATTCCCAGGCGGATGTTGCGGATGGGGTTGAACACGTTAAAAAGTTTGGACACGAGGACAAAGTGTGGGGGTGGCTGATGGTGACTGCAGGCCGGCGGTGTGACCAATCGACTGTCACTCTCGTGGTCTTCTCCGGCAGGCAAGGTTCCGTCCCTGGCTTCCGCACTGCGTCCGAATCCGACTAATCATCGTCCTTGCACAGTCCACTCCTCAACAGTTCCTCAACGGCCTCCGAATGCCTTCGCGATAGCGGCCCGACCGGCGCGCCAATTATCTCTATAAGTTCTCTGCACGCCATTGTACGCCTGTTATTTTTGTCTTTGCTTTGCGACGCTAGGCTTCTGCTGATTCACGATGCCTGTCCCTCAGCTTGCTGCTTTGTCGCTCACTCACCTCGTCGCAATTCGCGCTCGTGGGTCAGCTGCACAGATTCACTGAATGCCTCACTGATGTCGATCTTCAGGCGATCAACCCGACCATGTCGCATTCTACACCGGGGTGGACGAACCTGGAGACCCCCTCAGGCCTCTCACGTACGCTTCCATACCCATCTTAGTCCCATGCAAAACCGATGTGCGCGACAGATATTTTCAGGTGCAGCAGGCGGTCGATCGTCTCTGTGCCCATTATGCCTCCATCGGTCTGACGCTTCCGGCAATCACGCCTCTCCCTCAACGCACCATCGCTATTTTTACATCTACTGCGATTGACGAGTCTCTTCTCGAGATGGCCCTAGCAAAGCTCGGTTCATCGCCCCTTCTTCTCTCGGTGAACAACTCGACACCTGCCGTCGCACATTTGTGCAAGCTCACGCACGCAACCCATCTCATTTATGGGTCTAAATACCCCGACGTGGCAAGTGAGGCACAGCGGTTGTTGAAGGAGCAGGGTTACGAGCTTGGGATCGTGCCAGAGATGCGCTTTCCACTGTGGGGACCAGACGGTGTCCAGGAAGCCAAGATACCCCGTTCAAGCCGGTTTTGGCGCCTTCTGAAGAGGCTGAGAGGGTCGCAGTCATCTTGCACTCATCTGGCTCGGTGCGAACTTGTTTTCTTCGTCCCCATGTGTACTTGATTGTATTCGCAGACCGGTTTTCCAAAACCAGTGTATATCACCCATAAAGGCATGATCGCGAACTTGCACGGCCATATTCCGCAACCGGGGTTTAGCGCCTTACCTGTATATCACGGCTTCGGCCATTTCAGCGGGCAAGTCGCAATAACTCCCTTTATTTTGCATTCTTAATTCTTAATTTTTCTCGACCAGGTTCCGATGCTTCTACAACGGCGTCCCCTTCACCCTTTTCCCGCCGCACCTGCCTCTCACTTCTGCGAACATATGTAGAATTATAGAATCCTCGCCCACACCTTGCAAACAATGCTTCGCTGTACCGTACGTTATCAAGGTTAGTCTAGCTTCCCCTTCATCGACATTTTCTCTCTGGATTCGTGAACACGCGCGCGTCTCACTTTACATAGCTTATGGCAGAGACAGAAGAAGGGACGAGAGCGCTCGCAGCTTTTGATGCAGTCAGTTACGCTGGCGCTGCATTACCAGTATGTCAAAACTCGCGTTTTTCAGCCAGAACATGTATTTACCCTCCGTTCACCTCAGGATGATCTTGGTGATCGACTTACTGCAGCTGGTGTCAACATCCTCAGTATATATGGCACGACGGAGGTACGTCCAGCCGTGTTCTCTATTGCAGGAATTTCTCAATCACCCTATGCAGACTGGCGCCCTCCTCAACTCTAAGCGCGACTTCGCGACCGACAAGTCGTGGAACTGGTTGCGCGCGACGGGGCTCATCCTCTCGTACATGGCCATGGAGCCACGCGGCGCGAACACGTACGAGATGGTCGTCAAGGACGGCTGGCCGCCGAAGATCGAGACGAACCGCCCCGACGGCTCGTACGCCACCAAGGACTTGTTCATCCGACACGAGGAGAAGGGAGACGGGAATTGGTACAAGTATTGCGGGCGGCTGGACGACACGCTCGTGCAAGTCTTGGGCGAGAGATACACAGACGAATCACGGTGCGTGGTCACCCCCGGGTCCAACCCTTGGAACGACGACTGAAGCTGGTCTTTTGCTATGCAGTGGCCGATTGAGCTCGCGATACGCTCGGGCAACAGCCCTACATCCGCAGAGGCCATCGTCTTCGGGGCTGGAAGGCCCCAAGTCGGCTGCCTCATCCTTCCCTCGGAACTCGACAGCGAGCTTTCCAAAGATCGAGAGGCCTTCTTCGAGAAAGTGTGGCCAGTGATCGAGGGAAGCCAACCGCGCAGGCTCCGACACATTCGAGGCTGCTCCCAGAGATGGTCCACATTTTGCCGTGAATGCCTCTCGTTGTTCGCTTCTGTGGTCACGATGGATGTTGACGATAAAATTCGCAGATACGACACGGAAATTCCCGTTGCGACGAAGATGACGATCTTGAGGCCCGCCTGTTATGCCAAGTTCAAAGATATCATAGGTGCATATCTTTCATAACCCGTATGCCTCTATGCCAATCAATTGATATATACCTGTTTTAGATGAAATATACGACAGATTCGAAAACGGTAACGGCGCGGCGAAGCTCATCCTCTCCAAGCCGGAACTAGAGAAGTTCATATTCGACGCAATCGCGCAGACCCTTGGAGCGATTAGGTCGGCTGCGTTGAGCAATAAGACCGATCTATTTGCATTCGGTGTCGACTCTTTGCAGGCGACTCGAATTCGCAACATCTGCCAGAAAGAACTGGACCTTGGAGGGCACACGCTTGGGCAAAACAGTAAGCTGATCTTCGTTTTTCAACCGATACTCGTTTACATGCTCTGCGTGCCAGTCGTCTACGAGAACCCTTCGATCGACAAGTACGCATCTATCTCCAATGACCAGTCCTCCGTTCTGATCATGACTCTCTGCAGGTTAGCAGAATATATATTGAGCTTGCGATCTGGGCAAGATGCTCTGGAGTCGGATGAAGACCAGCATGCTAAGATGCTCGCTATGGTCGAACGGTGGAGCTCCAACTTCGATGTGAGGAAGTCGAATCCCTCGAGCGGACAGCGGACAGCGTCAGCGTCCCACGTTATAGTAAGTCACGCTCTTTTAGATATGGTATCTTTGTCCCACGACATCTTTCATCAGGTCCTCACCGGTGCAACCGGCTCCCTCGGCGCTCATATTCTGCAGCGACTTGTCTCTTCTCAATCGGTCTCCAAAGTCATATGCCTTTCCCGCGCCAAATCACACACCGAATCCTTCGCCCGCGTGCAGGAATCTTTGCAACTCCGTCAACGTCACCTGTCAGCCGCGGAGCAAGCCAAGATTCTGTCCTTTGCTGCAAATGTCAATGAGGATCAGCTGGGATTGACGTCCATGGAGTATGAGATCCTTCGATCTGAGGCGACGGCAGTCATCCACGTGCGTCATTCCAATACAGGGTCATATGGATGATTTACCAAACACGCACCTTTTCTCGGACTCCAGAATGCCTGGCCAGTCAACTTCGTCCTTGGCATTGACTCATTTGACGAGCACATCGGTGGCGTCGTCAACTTGATCAACCTTTGCCTTCGCTCGTCCCAGGCTCAGCACCCAACGTTTTACTCAGTTCATCAGTGGGGACCCAGCAGGGTGTTGCGAATCGGGTCTGTGCGGAAGATTTCTCGGATTCGCCAGCGACAGCGTCGCCGATGGGATATGCCCGGAGCAAATGGGTTGTGGAAAAAGTGTGCCAGCGCGCAGCTAAAGACACCCCTATCAACGTTGGCGTTTTGCGCATTGGTCAGCTTGTCGGAGACACGGAGAAGTGAGCAATGGCTGCCAATGCTATCTCGGACCGAAATTAATGATGTCTTGCAGCGGGGTATGGAACGAGACGGAAGCCTGGCCTTTGTTGTTCAAGGGCGCTAATGCAGTCGGCGCGCTTCCTCTTTTAAGCGAGGTTCGTCCAAGATGTTTCCTTACGGTTGCCTAGTTTGACTCAATATGCTACAGCGACCATCTTGGCTTCCGGTGGATATCGCAGGTCGAGCTATCGTTGAGATTGCTACACAGCCAACACCGCCCAAAAGCGTTGTTTATCACGTCCTGAACCACGACACGACGAGCACATGGGACCGCATTCTTTCAGGGCTTAAACAGGCCGGTGTGCGCTTTGACATAGTGAGCCGCGAGGAATGGTTGGAGCGCGTGGCCAAATCAAATCCGGACGGCTCACGCAACCCTACCATTAAGCTCCTAGTGCGTTGTTTGCCGATTGCCTCCCCTTTGCGTTCCACACTCATTCGTATGCATAGGGTTTCTATCGCAATCGCATCGGCAAAGCCGACGAGCGGCCGCCCATGGAGTTCTCCGTGGAGATTGCAAGTAAGGCCGCACCGAGCATCGCGTCGTGCCCTGCTATAACCGAGGATCTTGTGGGAAGATGGGTAGATCATTGGCGTACGACAGGCTTCCTGTCTGTGGAGTGAACGGCGTCCGTGTATACATATTCTCAATTCGTAAGTCTATAGAGTGTTGTATCATTAGGATTCACCAAAGGCCTTTGAGATCAAGGCTAGTGTGGGGCCCGCGGTTGCTGAAATCAAAATCAGTCCTGTATCACCACAACGCTGCAAGCAAGGAACTATGATATTGCCAGCCTTGGATTGAGTCCAATAAAGATTACTTCCCTAGATCATCCAGAGAACCCATTCAGCCTCTCGATCAAACATCATTCGACCCGCTTGTGCCAGTTCTACCAAGACGACACCGATATCATCATCGGAGATTATGTTTTCTGCCAGTCCACTCAGTGAAAGTTTTTTTTATGTGCTAACACGTGATCATATAGGGTCTCGTACTCGCCATGAGGCTGGATAAGATCTCTCAAATTTCCCGAGTTGTGCGTCCCAGTGTGTTCAGTCTGAAATCCCCAACCCCGTACCGGGAGCCCAAAGCAACCCATAGCTGCTGACCAGAATGGTTTTCGCCGTCCAAGTTCAGAATTGAATGGGTGTTTCATAAACCCGCTGCATTTCGGGTGCTTGCAATTGACTTATTTGAAGGTCAGGGTGCAATTTGATGCACTTTTGATGCCTGTTTCTGAATCCACGAAGATGACATCGTCACGCAAAATACCACTAATGACAAATTCATGCATGACCAAAAGTAAGCTTGATTTGCACTTCGTCGAGATGACAAAGTGATGACAAGCACTTGAATTTATATGAGAAGTCGTCCTTGAAGGTGCTGACGAAGAGCCGAAGAAGCATATCATCGTTGTACAAACTAAGGCATTTTTGGGGTGTTCAGTTTCAGATCATGTGCCCCTGAGATCAAGGGATGTACCAAACTAACGGAACAAGAACTCAAGACGAAGATCGGAAAATTTGGCATGTACAAAAAAGGGAAATTCGTGAGAATAATTAGCTCGTTGAACGACGTGCGAACTTGGTGGGTGTGCACGCTGATACTACACTGCATAATGCTCTGCGGTCAAGACTACTCACACACGAGACAAATAAATGTGACTTACAAGTGTGAGCATGCTTGATCAATTCGGCGGCGCGCTCGGCGAGGATGTATACAGGTGCTTGCGTGTGCCCTGACGGTATGAAAGGCTTGCAGCATCAAAATGGATTAGCGCCACGCAACGTTGGACTGTGGCAAGAACTTACGAACGCCGAGGCATCAACGACTCTCAATCCTATAGTGCCCTTCACAGTCAAGTCCGAGTTGAGGGCCCCGCTTCCGCTTCCAACACTCCCTGTTCTTCCCATGGCTGACGTCCCACACACATGATTCACTGTTTCGGCTGAGTTCCGAATGTATTGCTCGATCTCCTCGTCCGTCTGCGCTTGAGCGAAGGCCCCGTACTCCTGTAATATCCAGCCATTCCATGCCGGCGCTGACATGTATCTACGAGCAGCTTTGATCGCTTCGCGCAGGGTGAAGATGTCGAACTCGGTGCTGAGAAAATTCGAGTGGATCGCGGGATGGTCGAAGGGATTCTTGGAGGCCAAAGTTATATTTCCACCTAGTACATCAGATCTTAGCGAATACGCTGGCGAAAAATATTCATACGACTCACGTGCTGACGGTGAAATGAGGTTGGTGAATATGGTAAAGAAATGGCCGCTGGACGGAGCATCTCCCGTAAAGGAAATGTAATCATCCTGGAACCATGCATTCATATAAGATAGGTGAGAATATTGGAGAAAATAAGATTGCTACCGTAAAAATCAGTTGATAATGCGCGGAGGCAAGACCAGCACTTGGATCTGCCACAGATTGGAAAATCGACGCGTTGTCCGGTAGTCTCAGCCAACCGAATTGATTACTGGGACCAATAACTAGTTCTCCAGTGCGATTTCTCTCCCACTGTTGCAGTTGTTCGGCGGCAAAAGTTGCGTTCTGTGCCAAATTATCGAGGGTATTTGTGGAGTTGACGGTGTATGACGATGTTACAAGAGGATGATCCTGCAGTTGAAATGTCGTTACACGTGTCTATCATCACCGATATAGCCGTCTCTCGTACCTGCAGGTTCTGACCTACATCAGGTAAGTCCACGATCGTTTCGATGCCGAATGAGGATAATAATGAAGCCTCCCCAATACCAGACAGCATTACTAGAAACGCACTTGAGTCAATTGCATAGACAAGATATAAATCAAGAAATAGTACAGATGTGGGGCGTCTTGATCGCGCCTGCTGAAAGTATGATTTCCTTGCTTGCATTCAACGTGTACACAGGGCCTGTCCGAGGGGGGATGAATGATAAGTTGCGCGCGCAACAAATAACCGAGAACGTACTCGAGGAAGACTGCGCTAGTTGTACACCTCGGAAAACTGCGCTCCCCCAATGCATGCCCGTGCGAATAACCTTCATGGCTTGGGTGTTGACTAGAACATCGAGATTCGGGCGATGAAGTGCTGGCGCGATGTAAGCTCTAGCTGAATTAACACGTTCGCCATCTTCGATCTAGGTTGATATGAGCAGATGACGAGAATCAAAGTGGCAGGGTTCCCCCATACAGTTGACTGGAACCAGCCTACACAAATGAGATATTCAATCCTCCTCCTGCGAACAGTTAATAAGGTTTACTGCAACGTACTGATGCCTATGGTATTCCCTGAGTTCGCATCAATGTTGAAAGGAAATTCTTCTGACAGTTCGGCCGAGGCTTTCAAGACTCGATTATCCGTCAGAAGACGGTAGCCGGGTAGGCTGACACCCACAGGTCCTAAATTTGAGAGGTATGTATATATGATATCTTTGAAATCCATCGAGAGGTTGCGACTCACCGTGATGGCCGTGGATAGATGGATCAACCTCACCAGTGGTATTGCGGTGATCGGCGGGAGGGACAAGTCTCTCCATCTGGATTGTACAAAAATATTGATCCAATCAACGTGATGAAATTTGCAAGGACACACCGGTGCGTACCTTCCGCATGTAGGGCTGCAGTGAGTCCCAAGTCCACCCGTCATCTCCGGTGACTTTGGCCCAACGATCCCAGTCATCCTTAGAGCCTCTTGTAAAAGCCATATAGTCTATCAAAGCGATTAACATTGCTGCGACCTCTGTTAACACATAAAATTTACTGATTGCTGTGGATCCGCCTAAGACATACCCACGGGCGTAGGGAATCGCACGACCATTCAATCCTGGTTGTTGAGCAGTCGTGAAGTTCCAATCCTACCTTATCGTTATTGTGATATAAAATATACGGCTCCCAGCCTGCCAGCAAACCCTGGGACTCTGATATTCAAGTTCTGATAATCTCTATGCGCAAATTTGAGATGATCAAGACGCGAAAAACTGTTCCGGGTGAGCTGACCTTGAACCTGCTTCAATCAAGAGAACTTTGGTGACATTGTCTTCAGTCAGACGGTTTGCTAGAACGCCTCCGCCTGCGCCGCCTGAAGAGGCTTATCACACACTAGCAGTGAGAAGGAAATAGAGGCGTATACTTACCGCCGACTACAATATACTCATATTGTGATTCCTTGGGTAGCTGTGATGGGTTTGTATACAATGCTCCCAATGCAGACCCGATGAATAGAGAAAGCGCGAGGAGGCGAGACAGTTGCATCGCTGAATCGAGAGCAAGCAGAAGACTAGGTCAAAGTGGATGCTGATCCTGAATCGTCATCTATGTATGATATATGCGAGGCGTATATATAGCATGGCGTCTGCGCAGCGATTTGCAGTATCACTGCAAGTTTGCAACGGTGATTCGGTAGGAGCGGAGAAACATGAGGCGTTGTTTCCCACGACCCCCGATGTTTAGATCGTACCAGCGCCTAGAGTGCGCCTAACTTACTAGCGCGACGCCCACTGCGCTTGGCGGGCGCGCCTCGCTCCATGCATCGTAGCACATTATTACCCAACCTCACCAAAACCGCATGGAGAAGACATCACGAAATAACAATTGGCTCCTGCATATCGTGCAGGATATCGCACATTTCCTTCTCGCATGGGGAAACCATTTTTAGAGATCGCGCTAAGCGCACTGCAGAGATATTGGACATCGACAAGAGATACGTTGGCGTTGATTGTTTTGATTTATGTCTACGATCAAGCGGGTCAAGGGCATTACTGTAAGTGACGCTGACACCACATCAGAACAACTGCTTTAATACACGGTAAGTCCTCAACTATAAATATTGAAACACCGAATCAGCATTGGCCAGCATGAGATATCATCGTACGTATCAGCCCTGTCATATGTATAAAGGAATTAAATATGAAGATATTATCCTGCGTTTTCGATGTCGCGGATGAAAGATCGTCGGAATACAATTTTATCTCGTACAACGAACGTTTTAGCTCGACTGTCTCTGAGAGGCAGAGGTAAAATTTTGGCTGTTCGAGTTCAAAGTCAAACCATATCGACCGAATCAGGCTTGTCATCGCGTTGTTCGAAGTCCGGGTCTCTCGTTGATGCCGAATGGAGGACCGTCTCGAAATGTATGGAAGCGTGCCTCTGGCCATTGTTCGTCGCCGCCGTTGCCGTTTGACCTGGGGTAGACGCAAAGCACATGGTGCTATGATTCACATTGTGTGAAACTTCAGTTGAGTTCCACACGGATCGATTGAGGTTGACCAGGACAACGATCATGGTAGGATATAAGCCCTATTTCGATAGGGGTGAGAACAAATCAAAATGGCTATCCAAAATTTGAGCAGGCTGACCACAATCTGGTTTCCTACATTATTGAGAATTTGCTCCGCGAGGCGGGCGGAGGGAACGGTGTATGCTGCGGGAGAGAAACCGACGACCTGCGGCACCTGTTCAGAGCTTTCAGTCGAGTATGATCATCCAACAAGTTATTGCCATTACCCATAGAATGAAGTAAATCAGACCCGATTCGATAAGCAACCATAAGATCTGTTCAGCCCCTGTCACTTTATCAGTCGAGCCCAGTGTCTTCTTGATGGATTGTCGGTGTTGCCTAGCATGATCAACAAAGTAAGATATAATCACAAACCAGAAGTAATACCCTCGTACCATGCCTTATATGCAATAAGGGATGTAGCAGCAGCATTAGTAGCCATTGACATAGCCCAGCTAGCGATTTTCAACGTTATTGCATAAGTTCGGCTCATCGACGTCAAGTGGAAAGTCATTGGAAACAATGCATCCAAAGAATGTGAACGCAGCGACTGTGTGAAAAACGAGTGCCAGTTACCATACGATAATGAAGTAACATCATGTCTCTGGACGTACCAACAGATCCGCCAAAAGAGCTAATGGGGTGAGCATCATCTTCCAATTTCCTTGCCACAGTATCCAAGCGCGCCAAATCACTACACCATCTCCAAGGACAAACTAGATGATGCATCACGGTGAAGTTATTTTGTGGGATCGCATGATTTGCATGAACTAACCTCAAATGAGAACAGGATATCTACGAGCCACTTAATCGTCTTTGTGGCTTCATTAGCATCAGATATCCTATCTTTGAGGGCTTCATTTGGATTTGCAACGAGTTCCAAATGGGTCCTTCTGACGCGGAGTGCAATAGGTATGACCCAGAGTGCACTCGACAGCGCGAACATGACAAGTGTCACAATGAGCATTCCTACTGTCGGCTTGGACGTCAAGCCCTTCCGCCTATCAAACAAATCAGTGTCATGAGGTGGATATCCGGTCATAGCATATCCCACCATAGGCTGTGTGTCGAAAGGCAGATCATGACCACAAAGATTCCTGCAGCAGAGTTGATTTAATTACAAATTATGAAGTAATCGGATAACAAACCATAGAATATAGATCCACAGGCAATGCCAATC
The DNA here is from genome assembly GCA_039111635.1 of Heterobasidion occidentale. Lineage (NCBI taxonomy): Eukaryota > Fungi > Basidiomycota > Agaricomycetes > Russulales > Bondarzewiaceae > Heterobasidion > Heterobasidion occidentale. The sequence goes on from JBCAQO010000004.1 coordinate 531,252, forward strand.
AATTCTCGAATGATATCATCGCCCCAGGCCCTGAAGCAGGGAATTGTCGATTGAAGACATGGACAGTCACTGGGAGTGGAAAGGCGACCGTCTGGACGAGTGGTTTGATAGCAGCAAAGAGACGCTGGACATTGCTTTTATAAACTGAATATATCAAATTACGGAACCGACGTGAGAAGCACAAAATTGTACTTCTGTTTGGGTCAGTTGGCAGAATCTGTACTGATAAAGATCAAACCATCAGATGATCAGAACATGATGACGGAGTGCATAATCAAACGATATCTTCTTCGAAAAGCCGAAACGAGCGACGAAGGGTAAGCCAGTCATCAGATGAAGGCCACCTTGACTTGAATATTGGCGAGCATCAGAGGATTATTGTCAGCAAAACCAAAGTGACGATGCTGTCGTGGGGGCAGAAAGAGATAAGCTGTACTCTAGAGACTGAAACACTGTGGCGGACTACAAAAGTGGAGTTGATCATCAGCATCATGAGCCACTGAACTTGGCGTAAAGTATAACCTCGAAGTATCTCAGTATGCACAGAATTCATGAACGACAAGGTGATACTTACAAAATGCCTTCATCGGCTGAAGAAACAAAGCCTTTGAAAAGACGGATACGATTGTAGATTCGGGCCAATTAATCTTGCTTTCTTTTCTCCCGCGTTCAGAAAGAAGCGCCCATGGCGCGAAAGAAGAGCTGGGGTGCGCCACCAGTGTTGGCGCTCACTGTTTCGAACTGTATTCAGATAGGGTACACTACACAAACACTGCTTACCATCGTATCTTTCCGATGATTGGTTAGACATACAAAGGTCAGCGCCTTTGCGTACTGTGCAGTGCGATTGCTGTGGGAGAAGTTTAGGCCACAATAGGGTACATTACTTTGCGATCATCATCTGGGGCCCGGAAACGATCACGAGCATTGAAAGCAATCTGTAGGCACTTCTAGGCTGCCTCGAAGATGGACAACGATTATGGACACACCTTGAGTGCATTAGTCGATGACACGATTCGAATAACATGTAGATGAATGGCTCAGTCCTATAATCATTCTTGCCTTAGGCTTAGGGGACAACTGGACAATTGAGACGGAACTGGATATTGACGAGATACCAGCACAATCAGAGTCTGTGGTCCTTACTTCGCATACTGCGTAATCGCTTCTTGATCCAACTTGTTCCTCGCGACCTCCTCCACGGACCTTAGAGGACGTCCCAAAATCTTTTTCCAGGAGATCGTCAACCTTGCCGGTCTCGCCGCGAGCCGTCGCGTCAATGTTTTTCGCCCAAGCCTGAAGAAATTCTTTGCGTAGCCCAAGGTGAGGTTTTGTCATGAGTACGTCGAACATACTCGTCGACAGAGACGATATGAAGGGTCAGAGGGCGGGAAAGGCAAGTCGAAAGGAGTGGGGCGACCTCATGCAGAGTGAGGTTGTTTGAAAGCAGACCTGAGAACAAAATGGTTTGGTTCTCGTAGGCGCCCTGTGGATTCAGACAGAAAATTGAGCGATCGGTATGAGATGTCGAGGACAGACATACGTATGCTATCAAAACGAGACATACCCTCAGCCAAATTCTCTCGCGAACCCCACGCAATAGGACCGTCTCCGGGGACGTATATGTCGCCAACCTCCTTGGAGGCATCGAAGAATCCTGATCTCGGCGCACTTAGGACGGGAGCATGGTCTCTAACAGTATGCATGTACTCACCAAAATACAATGGGTATGACTCCGCGCAGATCCCCTCCCTCATAATCGTATATGCTAACTCACTAGAAGGAGGGTGTCCGCTCCAGCAAAGGCGACATCGAGCGACTCTGGACGAGAGAAGTCTTCTTGACGAATTTGGACACCTGACGGCAGATCTGTAGGGGCGCTGGAAGTATTGTAGAGCGAGGTGATGACCTGAGAAGGAGGAATGAGGTTGAGGCTTAGGAGGATTTGGGAACCGAGACCGCCCGTTGTACCTGTGAGGACGATCATGGTGAGCGTCGTGCTGTGGGATGGCTTCATGGCTATCAAGGTAGATCAAGGTGGTGCAGTCGCGTAGAAATGGACTTTGTAATGAGGAGGATTTTACAAAGCTCCCCCACGGGCCACGGCTGAGAGGTCAACTTTCTCTTTCCCTCACGTGACGACTGCTGCGCCGCGATTTGGCTCGCGCTCGCCGCTCACTACTACATGCGCTCCTACGTGCTTGTCCCCATAGGCCACACAAGTAGAAATGCTCGTGAACCTCAACTTATAGCCTCTGCACAGGCCTCGGGCGCAGCGTTGAGTGGGCGAAGTTCGGAGGATCGAGCGCATGTAGGGGACTTAGGCGGACCTGACGCGGAACGTGAACGTGCGTGCGGCTTTCTCATTATTTTCACTTGTCCACGCGACCCTGCACAAACCAAGCGTGGGCTGAGCATCTCCGGTTCGCAGCGATTCGGCGACGGCGCGCACTGTGCGCGCTTCGTGGTCGCGCTCGGGTCTGTTCTGGCGCGCACCTGGAATACACCTACGCCAGCATCGCTCTGCATGTCTCCCGCAGCAGTCGCAGCCTGGGGCCCCGTGCACGCTGCGCGCCCACGACATCGAGAGTGCCGCTTCGAGAGCTGGTGCGTACACTTTTTCCGCTGACTTCGCTTTCCATCTTGTTTTTTGTTTCTTTGTCCCTTTGTCTCGTTGTCTGCGCGGTTGGGTTTGCGACTTTGAGTCGCAGGTGCGCCGCGACTTTGTCGGCCTTAGACCCTATCTCCCGATCAATTTACCCCAGCCCTCGCCCTCCACCTTCCCCCACTCCATCCCTACCACATCTACCTCCACATCCATCCCCTTGTTCGGTCGGCAAACATCGCCTCCCAAGCCTATGCAGCCCGCCATCAAGTCCCACATGATCTCGTACTCGCACGCCTCGGGATCAGCAGATCGCTCCACCACCATCGACGAAAGGGCGCCACACCTCCTCGTACGTCCGCTTGTCAAGTCGTCTCGGGCTCCGCGTCGTCAACGAACATGGACCTCGCGGACCACATAACTATGATGCCTCATGTTACTATGCACTCGATATCTGTTCACACATTCTGTAGTAGGATGAATAAAATACAATTGGATTTTTGGATACCTATCAAACTACCGAGGGGACCAGAATCCGAACCTCCTGCAGGGCCCGACCACATCACATACAAGCATCCGTATTTCAGATGCCATGACATATCTTCAGATTATTGATGGCAAAAGTCCAAATTTAAGAACACCACAGGACGAGATAGATCGACACACAACGCTCCTATCTCGTCCTGTGGCGTCCTCTCAGCCGTGGGGGGATCTTCACTGGAATCCAATTGGCTCCTGAATGTATTGCACATTTTCTTATCGTTTGTCAGAAATCACGCTCAGCGCAGCAAGGTTGGACCTCGACAGGAGACAACGTTGGTGTGAATTGTTTTCAATCGACATTATGTCCACGATCATGCGAGTCAAGGGCTTTAAGTGAGGCTATCACCTCGCGACTTTGTGTGTACTAACGCAATGTCCTAAACACGCTACATCCACATCAAAAAAATTGCTTGATCACTACGCGGTAAGTCCCCATCTATTGTGAAACACCGAATCAGATCGACTAGCATGAGATATCATGGGACGTATCAGCCCTGTATGTATAAAGGAATAAATATGAAGATGTTAACCTGCGGTTTTGATCGCCTAAAACGAAAGGTGGTCACAGTTCAAAAATTGCTGCTATCTCGTACAACAAAATGGCATTCTAGCTCGACTGACTCTGAGAGACAGACTTGTTCGAGCTTAAAGTCAGACCATATCGACCGATTCAGGCTTATCATCGCGATGTTCAGAGTCCGGGTTGCTTATTGACGCCGAATGTAGGACCGTCTCGAAATGTATGGAGGCGTGCCTCTGGCCATTGTTCGTCGCCGCCGTTGCCGTTTGACCTGGGGTAGACGCAAAGCACATGGTGCTATGATTCACATTGTGTGAAACTTCAGTTGAGTTCCACACGGACCGATTGAGGTTGACAAGGACAACGATCATGGTAGGATATAGGCCCTGTCCGAAGGGAGTGAGAACAAGTCGAGTTGAACAGTCTAAACCATACGTAGACTAACCACGATCTGGTTTCCGATGTCGTTGAGAATGTCTTGCGCGAGCCGAGCGGAGGGGACAGTATAAGCTGCGGTAGAGAATCCGACGACCTGAGGAACCTGTTGAGGTTTTCAGTTGAGTGTAATCATTGAACAAAGACTGTCTTACCCAAAGCACAAAATAAATTAAGCCTGACTCGACAAGCAGCCACAAGATCCGCTCAGCCCCTGTCACCTTATCTGTCGATCCCAGTGTCTTTTTGATAGACTGTCGATGCTGCCTGGTGTGATTGAAAGGGTGAGATAGCGCACTCAAACCAGATGCCAAATACTCGTACCATGCCCTGTACGCAATAAGTAATGTAGCGGCAGCATTTGTGGCCATAGACATGGCCCAACTAGCGATCTCAGCATTCTTGCATAAATTCGGCTCATCGACGTCAAGTGGAAAATCGGTAGAAATGATACATCCAAAGAAAGTGAGCGCGGCGACTGTATCATGACGAGTGTCATTCAATATCACATGATAATAATATATATTATCTGTGGACGTACCAACAGATCCCACCAGGAGGGCTATGGGGGTGAGCATTATCTTCCAATTGCCTTGCCATAGGGTCCAAGCACGCCAAATGACGACAATGTCCCCCAAAACGAACTAGATAACCAAATTCAATTATGTGGGTGCACATAGTTTGGTATAAAAAAACCTCAAACGAGAACAGGATATCTTCGAGCCACTTAATCGTCTTTGTGGCTTCATTAGCATCGATAAGCCTATTTAAGAGGGCCTCACTTGGGTTTGCAACGAGTGCCAGACGAGTCCTGTTGACGCGGAGTGCAAGTGGGATGACCCAGAGTGCGCTTGACAGCGCGAACATGGCGAGGGTCACAACGAGCATTCCCAGTACCGGCTTCGACGTCAACCCCCTTCGCCTATCATACCAACGAACGTTATTGGTGAGCTTCATAATCATGTCGTTGTATGTATCACCATAGGCTGTGCGTGGAAAGACAGATCATGACCACAAATATTCCTGTTGCAGAGTCAGTTGATTACAGACTACGTAGTGATCGAATAACAGACCGTAGAATATAGATCCACAGGCAATGCTAATCAAGTCTCGGATGGTACTATCGCCCAGACTCTGGAGCAAGGAGTTGTCGTTTGAAGACATGGTAAGTCAGGGATATCGGAGAGGCTTCTGGACGAGTGGGACGGGAGCAGCAGAGAAACGCTGAGCACTTTATATACTGTATACTGAATAGATGGACAAGGAGATGTATCAAATTATGGGACCGATGTGAGAAGCACCTATACTCGTCCTGGCCAGTTCTTGACAGAATCGGTACTGATTGGAAGAGTACATCAAACCATCAAACCATGACCGAATGCAACACCAGACGATACGAAGATCTCTTTTGGTCTCCTCAATAACTTTGAGCAAGCGACGGAGGGTAAGGCGATCATCAGACGAAGGCCACCTCGGCTTGTATGTTGGTGAGCATGAGATGATTATCGCCAGCGTAGAAAAACAATGCTGGTCGTGGGGCGGGCCCTCCATGAGATAAGCTGCATTCTAGAAAGCTAAAACACCGTTGCGGACTGTAAAAGTGGAGTTGATCATCAGCATCATGAGCCACTGAACTTGACGTGTATTATAACCTCGGAGTATCTCATTATGCGCAAGAATCACGAATACTAAGGTGGTGCTTATAAAAGGCCTTCGTCGGCTGAGGACGCAAAACCTTTGAGAGACATATACAATTGTGGATTTTCTGGTTAATCTTGCGTATCTCCCGCGTGCAGAAAGGAGGGCCTATGACGCGAAAGAAGAGTTGGGGCGCGCAATCAGTGTTGGCGCTCACTGTTTCGAACTGTGTCCGGATAGGGTACCCTACACAAAAGCTGCCTACCGCCGTATCCTTCCGGTGATGGGTTAGACATACAAAGGTCAGCGCCTTTGCGTACTGTGCAGCGCCATTGCTGTGAAAGAAGTATAGGCCACAGTAGGGTACATTACTTTGCGGTCATCATCTGGGGCGCCGGAAACAATCACGAGCCTTGAAGGCAATCTGAAAGGACTTCTAGGCTGGCTCGAAGGGGCACGATGTGGACAACGATTTTGGACACACCTTGACTGCATTAGTTGATGGCACGATTCGAATAACGTGTAGAAGAATGACTCAGTCCCATGATCATTCTTGCTTCAGGCTTACGCGGACAACTGGACAATCAAGACAGAACTGGACATTGACAAGATATCAGCACAATCAGAGCCCCGTGGTCCTTACTTCGCATACTGCGTGACCGCTTCTTGATCCAGCTCGTTCCGCACGACCTCCTCCATGGACCGTAGAGGACGTCCCAAAATCCTTTCCAGGAGATCATCAACCTTGCCGGTCTCACCACGAGCCATCGCGTCAAATGTTTTCGCCCAAGCCCGAAGGAATGCTTCCGTAGCCCAAGGTGAGGTATCGTCATGGAAACGTTGGACGTACTCTTCGACATCAACGATATGAAGGGATAGAGGGCGAGAGAGGCAATTCGAAAGGAGCGTGGCAACTTCGCGCAGAGTGAGCTTGTTCGAAAGCGGACCCGAGAACAATATAGTTTGGTTTTCGTTGGCGCCCTGTGAGTTCAGACAGAACAATGTGAGCCTACGAGCTTGGACGTCTGGTACAAACGTACTGATGCTATCAGACGAGCCATACCCTCACCCAGATCCTCTCGCGAAACCCAAGCAATAGGACCGTCTCCAGGGACGTATATGTCGTCGACTCCCTTTGACGAATCGAAAAATCCTGATCACGGCGCAATTAAAAGGATTGTTGTCTGGAACAATGCGCATGAACTCACCGAGATACAATGGGTATGACTCCGCGTAGATCCCCTCCCTCACAATCGTATATGCTAACCCACTCTGTTTCAAATAAGCCTCGGTATCTAGATGTGCTTGCATCACCGCCGATACGCTTCCGTCTGCAAACGCCAGGCTGGTATAGTAGATCCGCTTGATCCCAGCTCTCTTCGCAGCGTCAATTGCATTAACGTGGCTGTCAACTCGCAGCTTGTGCGCGATGGATGGATACGAGACTAGGAGGAGGGTGTCCGCTCCAGCAAACGCAACGTCGAGCGACTCCGGACGAGAAAAGTCTCCTTGACGAATTTGGATACCTGACGGCAGGTCTGTAGGGGCGCTGGAAGTATTGTAGAGCGAGATGATGATCTGAGAAGGAGGAATGAGGTTGAGGCTTAGGATGTACTTGAGGATTTGAGAACCGAGGCCGCCCGTTGTACCTGTGAGGACGATCATGGTGGTCGTCGTGCTATGGGAAGGCTACATGGCTATTGGGGTTGTGCAGTCGTGTAGAAATATACTTTGCAATGAGAAAGATTTTACAAAGACGTGAGGCTGACTAGCGCTGATTCTAGCGCTGACTGGTCAGTCAACTCCTCGCTGACGTCGATTTGTCATCGACTACCTATTCGGTCTGTTGCTGACCGTGCACACTCACTGTAATCTAGGAGGCCCCGTGAAGCTCCTATGAGGGTTTCCCGGAAAATTAGCATATTTGAGGGCGAAAACTGGCCAAATCCTTCCCCATTTTAAGCATTTTTTTGGCCGGAATTGCGCTATGTTTCCCGGCTTTTAGCATTTTTGTGCCCAATTTGAGCTTGGGTCTGCGGTGTTTACTGAATTGTTTTTTCTCAAGTGAGGCTCAGTAAAAGTAAAATCGGAAATTCAAGTGAACGTCATGCCCAGTCACAAAACTGGGCTTTTGTCATGTATCCGTCAAGAATGCGGTGCAGAAGTCATGTGAAAGTTGTGTCCAATTTTGGAAGTTTATGACTTTTACATGACTTTCTGCGCCACGTTCTTGACAGATATATGACAAAAGCCCAGTTTCGTGACTGGGCATGACGTTCACTTGAATTTCTGTTTTTACTGAGTCTCTCCCTGCCCGAATCCCACCAAATTGTGCTTCTAATACAGGCTTGACACCAGATTGGCATGTGCAGCGGTCTTACTCCCCTAATACACCATGTCAAAAACCAAATAAAGATTTTGAGTACTACTCTTGATGCCTTCAGCACTCATATTCAAAACCTGTGCAAGCCATGTGCAGACTTTCTAATGTTTTCTTCTGATTTGAGAGAGGAAATTGATGCCGCAGGGCTCTGTTCGCTGATTTACAGTCTCGAACTGAGCGTGACAAAGCGTGACAGGTATGACAAATTGTGACTACCCTTCCCGGTTTTAGCATATTTTATGAGCAAGATGTCCGAAAAGTTAGCATTTTTCTGACCTATTTTGGGGCATGTTGGCCGGGAAACCTTCATAGGAGCTTCACGGGGCCTAATCTAGGCATTGAACTTGTTCAGACTTTCGACGGACACAATCTCAGAAATCAATCAGAAATATGGAAAAATTCACAGTTAGACCCTATGAGCAGGTCGCTATTACAGGTGTGAAGTGTTCAGCTACCCATGCGATAGATTCGATATCAAGGCATGTACTGACGCTCAAGTCCAGTATTGTCCTATCTTGACCGAAGGAGGGATAGCTCGTTGACTGATGACCACATCCCTTCATGTATGCCTTCGCCTCAAGCACTCCGACTAGGCCAATTAGGATGAATACCACGTTGACTGGCGTAGCGGGAGGGCTTAATTGCTGATATGCCACGCTTCTGAGCGCTGAGAATGAGGACATGTGAGCGAGGTGCAGCACAGATAACAGATCAAGCGTGCGAGGGCGCAGGGATCTGAGAGAATCCGGACAATTCTCTATCATTCATTCTTCTCAAAAGCTCAGCATCGTCTGTGGATGACAGAGCAACCATGTCCTCTTCCTTAGATCGTCTTGACATCGCCGTGTGCGCGGTTGTTGTGGTTGCAATCGTTATCATTTATTTGAACCAGCGGAGAAATAGGTATCCTTATCCCCCAGGTCCTAAAGGCCTTCCCATCTTGGGGAACGTTCTCGATATTCCAGAGCAACGCCAATGGCTCACTTACGCCAGATGGGGGCGTGAATCAGGTGAGTGGCAGATATTGTGCTTGACGATGACTACTCCTCACAAAAACCCTCAAAGGCTCTCCAATTATCCGGTTGAACGTGCTGGGAACATCCATAATCGTTGTCAACGATTTGAAAACAGCTGTAGACCTTTTTGAAAAACGAGGCGATCTTTACTCGAACAGGTGATTCATCCCGAATCCTTTAGTGATTAACAAGCTCAATAGTCTCATCCAATCCATAGACCACGTATGCCTATGGTGAATGAAGCGTGAGTTAGACTTCTTATCTGTATGCTTATAGACTTTGACAAGACGTGCTCTAGGCTCGGCTTCGATTGGGATATCGGTTTCACTGAGGACATGGAACGCTGGAAGATCTGCCGTCGAGAGTTCACCATTCGATTCCGTCAGATTGCCTCTCGAAACTACAGAGATCACGAGCTCGCTGTGACGCACGAACTCCTAAATAAACTTTTAGTTTCTCCTGATGACTTTATGCGACACATCCGCTAGTGCGCAATTTTTATGATATTTAACGTTTCAGTGGTACTGACATTTTACATGTTGGATCACTTGGGACAGCATGGCTGGATCCCTTGTCCTGGATATTGCATACGGGATCAAGGCTAAGCCGGAAAACGACGAGTATATCGAAATCGCTGAAAAAGGCCTGGAAGGTCTTGAGAAGTCTGGTGATAAGAATATCATTGACATTCTTCCTTGGGGTGCGTGATCACTACCACTTTTTCATCAAATGGTGTCTTCGCCGAAGGTACTCTGACCTAGCCTCATTCTAGTTCAGCACCTTCCAGGATGGCTGCCAGGGATGGGGTGGAAGAGGCAGGTCGATGAATGCAGGAGATGGTCGTTTGCCATGCGTGACACTCCATTCGAGTATGTCAAGACACAATTGGTCAGTTATCTTTCTGTATCTTTAGCGCAACTCTCTAACAGATATCTAGATCAAAGGACTTGCAAAACCGTCACTCACAACCGACCTGCTCGAAAACTTAGAAGGGAGGTTTCCCGATCTGAAGACGAAGGAATCCTACATCAAGACCATTGCTGGGACGGTGTATTCCGGTTGGTCTTATCTTGAACCCCCTACGCGTTGTTCTCATGAATAAAATTCTAGCTGGTTCAGACACCGTATGTGTTAACATCTATCCACGATCTATTGACCAATCTACTCTGTCAAGACGATCTCTGTGCTTAATGCCCTAGTCCTCACAATGGTCATGTTCCCAGATATCCAGCAGCGCGCCCATGCGGAAATCGACCTTGTCATTGGCCCTGATCGTCTTCCAGAGTTCTCAGATGAAGGCGAATTGCCATACATCACTGCCATCATCAAGGAACTCCTTCGCTGGAACGTGATCCAACCAATTGGTGTGTGTTCCCGTCGTCGACTAAACCCTCCACTCATCTAGTCCAGCTCTTCCTCATTCGACCGCATCCGACGACATATACAGGGGTTACTACATCCCGAAGGGTGCTACGGTCCTTGGAAACGCTTGGTCAGTCTTAAGTCGATAGTATTTGATTGTGATGTCATTTTGATCATGATGAATCTAAAGGGCTATCCTAAACGACCCTGTAGCTTACCCTGAACCGGAAAAATTCAAGCCGGAAAGATTTTTGATGTTGAACGGAAAGCTCGACCCAAACGTGCAGGATCCAGGAGTTGCATTTGGCTTTGGCCGAAGGATTTGTCCCGTATGCCTTTCGCGTCCTCCCCCATCACACTGATCGTCTTGATATGGTTCTCGACGGCAATGTTTCAGGGTCGATTTATGGCCATGGACTCGATGTGGATCACCACCGCGTGTATTTTGGCTGCATTCAAGATCGGAAGAGCTGTGGGCCTGGACGGAAAGGAAATCATACCTTCTGGTGAATTTCAGCCAGGGTTGGTCGTGTGAGTCATTTGAGTTACCCCCTTCATTCGTCGAACAATACTGACCAAGCTGCGTGGATTGGTAGCCACCCACTACCGTTTAAATGCGACATCAAGCCTCGCTCAGAGCGTGCCCTTGCACTGATCAGGGCATCGCAAGAGCGATGGGCTTGACGCTTGGATTCCCGTTGTTTCATGATGTACCAAAGTACTTGTGGCGTGAGCGATTCTATGTACTTCTACATTGTACGTTGACTGCTTTTGCAGATGTTAAATAGAGGATCTTGAATTGAGCAGGACTACTCAAGTACTCGAATATGCTCTACCTGCTGATTTACGGAGCGCCCCGTTTCTCCGCCATTTGACACTCACAGTTGCAAACTCAATGAGTCATATTGACGTTGCGGACGAAAACAAAAGGCCCCATATCTACAAGTACGCCATGTTGTGAGATATAAGGACAAGCATGGCGTTGACACATATACATGATCGTGCATTGCTGGCTGAGAGGTCTCGTTGTGGAGTCACGCGAGAGCTACTATTTTCTCCTCGAGACAGACTGGTATGTCCTAGTTATGTCCTACACGTAGAACGTCTCAAGCATAAAAAGACCTTGCAATACGACCACTGAATTCATACACATCATGACTATGATACGCTGCTCTGTGACGCTGCTCTGTTACTCCTGTTAGGTTGCTGACTAGACTTTTTCTTCTTGAGATACTGAATGCTGAGAATCATCATGACGGGTTAGCGGGATCACACTACATTTCACCGCAGAGTTTTATGCCAGTGAATGTCTTTTGATCAGGGTCGTTTGATCATTGTACTTGATTGTAAGTAGCCTTCATAGATTAAGTATCCTCATTCAATTGTTATCTCAATTACGTGAACATCTTTCATTTCAAAATTGTTCTTGAATTAACCAGCGAGTAATTCATCCCCACCCCAGATATATAGAAAAGGAAAAGCATAGTGGTACGTAATGAATGCAATGCGCATGTCACATTGAACACACCAATCCCTTGAATCAGGGACGGTTGAGCGAGATGTGAAGGAAGAGAGCATCTGGAACGAGCCAGCAGTATCGGTGAAGAGTGCTCGAATACATACCTGCATTGGCGTTCCCAGTCAGAATTTAAGCCGACAGCAAAGATCTGAATTACCACTCACACATTCTTGATGATAGACACCGGGCATCGACAAAGGTATGAATGGGGACGGCCACGGCGTCGTGGACGAAGTGGTCACTGTCCCAGGCGACTCACTGATATATGGAGAGTACGCGATGTCCTAAGGCCAGACTGTCGCATCACAACAAAGCCGAGATTCAACAGGAGACATACCGAAGACATGTTGTACGTCCATTCGGCGGCGGGAGGCGGTGCCGGTTCAACGAAGACGGGATCCGCCTTTTGGAACGCAGGAGACCCATTGCCACCCGCAGACTGCAAGCCCAGAGCAGCGGCACTCAACGAGGCGGCCTGCGGCGCGTCCGCTTGGTGTGCGCCCGCCTGGCGACTGGCGAGCTCATCGTCAATCGCGCGCACAGTGGCGACGATGTCCTCCTGCGGCCTGTTCTCGCGCAGCAGCGCCGCGATCTTCTCGATCCGCTCCGCGCTGTCCCTCCCGTTCCGGTTCGTCCTCCGAGTCGCGCGCTCGCGCGCTTCTTGCGCGCATAGCGGTAATCGAGGTGCTGTTTCTTGTGGAGACGATCCCTCTCCTTCGCAAGGGCTGCCCAAGGCTCCTTCTCCTCTTCGGACATACCTTTCCACGTCTTTCCCGTCATTTTGCTCAGTACCGAGTGGTCCCGCTCGACCTCACTCAAGGTGTTGCGGTTCTCCTTGATGAAGAAGCTCCTGAACAAGATAAACTTGTTACATGGTCTCGGGACGTGATGGGAGTTTTTGCGCGTGCTGTGCTTGCGCCGGAGCTTGCATGGTTGTTTCTGCGGTGATGGGGGTAACGAGTCTATATAGAACGATGGAGTTTGAAGCAAGGTGCTGCCGGAGAGGGCGGGCGAGAGGGCGGGGCACAGGGTGGAGGGAGGTTGAGAGGCATGGGAAACAGGGTATGCGAAAGGCTGGACATCGGCGACAGTTGAGTCAGTGATGTCCTCTTCAGAGAACGAGTAGGAGATGAAAGGAAGATCATTGACCTCATTGTGAATTGCCTCACCGAGGGCGCCTACTAGTTCGGGGTTAATATGCCATAGAAATTGAAACAAAGATGATAGCTACGTCTATGCCACGCATGGATGGAGGTCTTCGGTTTCGATCTTCGTTTGGGTGGCATGAGGGAATGTTCGGCCTGGTGTCCCGACGCAGGCTGGAGGCTGGAGGCAGGTGAAAGCGCGGTCGTTAATGTCAGTGCTCGCTTGTTTATACGCACATCGAGTGCGTATAAGCAAGGATTTTGAGAGACCAGGCTCGATGCTGGTGTTGCGGTGGGTAGAGGGGCAATGAGGTGGAGGCTGCAGATAAGCAGGATTAGCGACACGGCATTGGCAACATCAATGAGCAGCGCACGTTGTCGAGAGCTCCGTTCAGAGATATATAGTGATATGGGCGTTGTCGATGCATGATGATAACGGATGAGATGCAAAGAAGATACGTGGTGGTGTGTCGATGAGGAGGAGACGAGGAGATGACGAGCTATTTATGTGGATTTTGGCGACGGTGACCGCATTAACTGCCACAAGCGGACAAGACCCAGTGGCGAAGGGTGGCGACCGTTTAGTCATTGTTCACAAAGCTTTAGCCGCAAGCCACACATTGGTCCATGCTCAGACAGAACTTCTATTCTGGGAAAATGACGAGGTGGCATCCGACTGCAAGTGGCGGAGTGTGGAACTGAACAAGCATATTTTTTCATCGACGAGCGAGCGCTGAATAAAACACAGGCAACACAGAGATTCCTAGGAGCGCCGCAGCAACTTTAAGTTCAAGATACGTGCGAGCCAATCATGCCATATACGTCAAGTTTTGGCATGCACGATGGGAGTTCTCCCCAGAGACAAGGTATCAACACAAGACTGCTGCGATCTTCTAAAGGGATCGAGTCGCAGAGGTTCATGGCGTGGCAAAATCCAGAACGTCTAGTCGCGGAGAGCTCTGACTAGCCAACGTTCTACAAAAGCTAGATACGGTCTAGTCTAGACCACCATCGAGTCCATCCGAGTCAGGCTTTCGCATGATGCAGTGCTGCAGCGCATATCGCAGCGGGCGTGGCTATGCTTGTGTCCGCCGAAAAGCACTTCAGTGCAGAGACAAGAGGGAAGATCTCGCGCATGGCAGCCTAGTCGGGACTGTGAGGACCCTCTAAGTTCATCGGATGTGGCGTTGTCTGTCAGTCGAATTTGTAAGGATGTGTGGCGCGGAGGGCTGGCGGACCGTACACAGTAAAATATCGCCGTAATGTGTGCCCTCCCGGTACGCTCTCTATCTCTTATCAGACTCGCGACTCCCGTGAGTCCTCTATGAATTTCCAGCTCGGAATGTACGCAACCCTAAGTTTCTTTTGTGTAGTCCATGGATGAGAGTCTGGGAATTACATCTGTCCAGCGCTCCAGGGAATGTGGTTCCGGAATTGAGCCTGGGAGAGGGCCCGGCAGGCTCTTGCACAATGCCTGCGGGAGTCGGGGTCTTCACCGCATGTACAGGAGAAAAGCCTGAGGCGGAAAATTGAGTTTTGACGCATGAAAGCTAGTCGAGAGCAGGGATGGGACAATCTCTGCTAATAGACGTGGCAAAAGACTGGCTACGCTGGTCGCTGCAACCGGCCGAGCGGAGCTTGAAGTGTGTTGGGTCGCGCACTGGTCGCGCAGAGCCTCAATGTGGACTTTCTCCTCCATGATGATAAGTGCAGTAAGGTCCAGACGTCCAGACGCACTTTCAAAGGCACGTCGATGTAGACTGAATAGAAATGTATGGATTCCACCCCGAGATTGACAAAAAATTCCATGCCATCCAATGTATATATGAGCAATCCCCCTTGACACTATCCCCTTCCCTCCAAATTCTCGCAGCTATGCGCAGCTGCGGCACAGTATTTGTCGGAATTACACGTGCTACTGCGGACTTTGACCGGATTTCAAAGAGTTCGCTGATTTCTATAGGGAACGAGGCAAGGAAAGCGTACGAGAGTTTTCGAGTTCTGCCTACCAGCTTTTGCCAGCAGTGTTGACCAAGGACACAAGGCGTCGAACCACGGGCGAACGTCTAGAGTCGACGACTCAAGGAGAGCGCGGGCGATGTCATGATGTCCGGCTGCCATATGTTGCCAGCAACAATGGCTGATCGCCCGTCAGTCATTGCCAATGAGGCCGCCTAGCCCGTCTAGTCGTAGGCGGTCGGCGCGGATGATTGGAAGGAAATCATCATTTCCTGCAGCCTACATAGTATGGGTATTTCAACTCCACGGATGCGAATGCCTTGATAAGCACCTACCTCAATGCCACTGCGCTGCCGACAACCATTATTCTCAGAAGATTCAGGAGATGTGCCAGAGGCCGCGCCAAACTGATGCATCTGGAGCTCGATGCGCTTGATTCTATACCGCGCGCGCTAATCCATCTGGCGTGCCTGTCCGCGTCAATCGCGGTTGAATAGAACCATGTCGGTGCTCGTTTGCTCATATCTATATTGGGTGCAGATGAGCGATATTTGTACAGAAATAAGGCCAATTTGGAAGGACTACAAAGACCCGGGTTAGCGACCAGAGGTCGAGGGGGTAGATGAAGGACATACGTTATCAAGGGACCTAATGGCACTGAAAGTTTTGTTTTTGAATGAGAGCGATGAGAGCGATGAGAGGAGTCGAACAAAGCGAATGGTCACTGTTGTTAAAAATGAGAGGTCGTGGAGGTCTACTTATATGACTTGAATCGCCTGCCACCTAGACTGCCGCCACCAGCGCATGGACCGTGGGTCGCGCGCTTATTGTCCACAAGGTGGCCAATTGTTTTCAGGAGCGATCCAGACTCCGCCACATCCAAGAGTTTGCAGTGCTATTGCCGGCGTACACTCATATGGCGTCTCAGAAGAAATCGACAATCGCTTTGGCATAGAATCAGGATTCTTGTCGCAAAAGGCATCAACTAGTCAACCAAAACATAACCACGACAGAAAGCACAGACATACTTGAATGTCAGAAAGACCTGCAGGGCATTGACGCATTTGCATATGCAGCTAGTGACGGCACCGCTGCTCAGATACTTTCAGTCCAAGCAGTGAGTCCTACCACAGATGAGAGACCATGCACGGACACAGTGCGGGCTATAGCAGACCGGGATCTGCTCAGTTGCCTACAAAAGGCCTTTCAATGGGTGTCAGGATGATCATAGATATTGAGAGCATGCATACCATCAGGATGGGACTAAGAACGGCGAGTGTGGTATATTTAGTGCCCAGCGTGACTAACATCATATCGGCGATCAGAGAGCACCCACTCGCCACCTGAGACCAAGAAAAGTTTACGTTTCGGTTCGAGGAAATTTTTGGCGGCCACCTCAGGCATTTAGAGCGCTGCTGTGTGCATGTTAGACTATGAATTTCGGAGCGGCAGTGGAAGTGAGGTCGTTTGCTGGGGATACGACAAGCAACCATTTCTGGAGGAATCGGTAGTAGTAGTCATCAGACTACTCACTTGTACATGTCCATCCCACGGCGGCTGTAGTCCATCAAACTTGGCAAACACCGTGGTGAATGTCAATCCTGCAAGGTTAGTTGTTGGTCCAGAATTACAAGGGCATCACCTCCCCACTAAAACAACAATGATGGAGAGCAGGAAGATCAGCGATGATTCGCAGGTCCTCGATGCCACACAGGAACATGTTGTTCTATAGTTAGAATGGACTCAAGCGTAGCAACTCCGATCAGGGTAGGAAAACGCAAAAACCAACAAAGTTTGTTCAGATAGGGTCGAAAGCGGCAAAGGTTCGGTTAAAATTGGGCTGCGGAGAAAGAGCGATGGACAAGGCTAGATCTGGCTAGATCCGCAATACAGCCTTACTGATTGCAGTGCCTGATCCGATCTCATCGTGGAAAGCATTCTTGATGGTCCTGATGATGGATGCAGAGTCGTCGGCAACGGGGAACCTATTTGAAGCAACACAATTCAGTTTGCGCATCAGGCTGCATCAGGGAGCTTGGTAGGATGTAGGAGTATTACGGAGTGAGGGCGAGGTTTCAAGGAGGGGAGAGAGCAAGAAGGGAGCGAGGAGAGGACAATGGATCAAGGCACCCACTCCAGATGCGGGAGAGTTTACGAGATCCGTTCCGTGTCGGAGACCTCATGCAGAGCTGTCAGATGCGCCTCGAGCGACGAGAACTGGAAAGGTATATCAGAAACTACTTGTGTAGACTCCTGCAGACTCTCCAAGCTCAAAGTGGAGATGCCAAGCAGGTTGTCGGACAAGAGACTTGCGCAGACAAATTTACCATCACCAAGATCAGGATGCGAAGCGGGTATTACGAGGAAACTTCACAGATGTGCCTATAGTTCCTAGTCTCTACGATGGAGAGAAGTGCGGAACGTATTCAGGATCGACAGCCGTGAGAGCCTCGACGAGAACGGAAGCAACGGGGGCCTGAGAGACATAAGCTACCATAAGGAGGCAAAAACACAGGGTGATCAGTGACCTCGGCGGGATCCAGAGAACAGGACACGCCTATCACTTGACCGGAACCATTGCGCGCGCTTGGATCTACATGGATCAGTTGGCGTGAGAGAGGTGGGGTGGCTGAACATCGCGCGTTTCAAAGGACGAGGAAAAATCGAACAAATACTGCGCTAGTTTGAGACGGTGCGATGGAGGCAGAGCGGAGGCCGGAAGCTGTTGGGGAGGAGGGGAGGGAGGGGAGGGAAGGGACGTGGGCAGGAGGCAGAAGCGAAAACGTGACGGTCACGGCGTTGATGCAAACGCAGGCTTGAAGCCGCTCATGGTCCCATGAAGGCTTCGACTTCGATGCCGACCCTCTCAAATACCCATCCTCTCCCATTCTCTCCAACATCGCCACTCTTTACCGACTCAGACACGATAGCTCACGCTCACGCATCCCGCACCCAGCTTTCATGGGTATAAATATCCACGATCCTTTAGTGCAGATCAAAGGTATCTCGTTTTCTTCCCGGTTTTGTCACTTTGCTCAGCCGCGTTGTAGTTACCCAGTCAGTATGTGGATTCATCGCGATATGCATGACCGCTGTGCGTGTGTACATCCGACGCGGGAGGTACTGGTGGGACGATGCGTGGGCTTTCTTCTCCCTCTTGAGGTCCGCCATTTCGCTCGAGGCTCGTTTATCGTCACTTTTTTTCTCATCTAAGCGCGCGCTTGCAGTCTCTTCATCCAATTTGCGAGCGTGTTCATGCACGTCGATGACCCCTCGGAACTCTCAAAAACGAATCGTATCGCAGCATACTATCTCATGGCGAGCACATTTTATACCGTCATCTGGTCCGCCAGACTCTCCATCCTCTTCTCCATCATTCGAATCGACCCCGACCCCCAAATTCGCCGACGACTCCGCTGGATCGTCGCAGTTTTCATTTTTGCCATCTTTTTCTTCCTTGCCCAGCTCATGTGGGTCTGCGAGCCCGAGCCCGGTTGGAAAGACGAGCGCAGCCCACAGTGCAAGCTGAACAAGGAAGTCGCGATATGCCAGCTCGTTTGTACGCCTGTTCGATCCCATATGCATATTCTTGTGGACTGACTGACCGCATCGCAGCCGACGTTTTCTCAGATCTCCTCCTCATACTCCTCCCCCTTCGTCTCATCCACGGCATCAAAGATCGTGGTCTCCGCCGACGCTTGATCTTCATTTTCTCAACGTCTAGTAAGCATTTTGCCTTCGAGATCGTATGTTGTATCCTCACCATCGCTCTACAGTCATCACGACCATCGTCTCCCTTGTGCACGCTGCCTACATCATCACGGGCGGCGGCATCAAAGTCATCATCTCCGCCCTCGTCGAGGACTGCATGTCCCTCTCCGTCGCAAACGTTCCCGTCGTCGCGACCGCGCTCGTGCGGCGGTTCGGGCTGCGCGACCAAACGGAAGACCCGACGTCCTTCGCGGACGAGTCGCCCGACGGCCCGCGCTTCTCGTCCTTCCGCTTCAAGTCGCGCATCACGGGCGGGCGCTCGACGCACGGCACGTTTGGGTTCACGACGCGGCAGGCGCGCGCGCGGGGGCTCGTCAGCGGCGGGACGACGACGGACGGGTCGGGGTCCGGCACGGACACGGACCTTGGGCTGACGAGCAAGGGCACGCTCAGCGCCGCGTACACGCTTGACGAGGCGCAGACGCGCAAGGACGCGCATTATATCAGCGTCGGCTCGCTGCAGGGGGACTCGCAGTGGCGGCCGAGTCTCGATCCCTCCGCGCGGGTGACGATGCAGAAGGGGGAGGGGGACCACTATATCAGCGTCGGGTCGGTGAGGGTGCAGGAGCCCCTGCGGGAGGTCGAGGAGGTGGATGAGGAGGCGCGAGTGGGCGGGACGGGGCGGGCGGTACCCATGAGGATCGGCGCGCTGTGGACGGGCAGGCAGAGGCAACAGGCTGGCTTTGCCCGGGGGCCTTGATGGCGCTTAGACTGCACGAAGAGAGTCGGGGATTGTTGTGTACGTTGTTCTGTTGTGCTCACCTGCTCGCTGTATACCGCATCTATGTACTAGGATATAATGTGTAGTATTCGTTCTTGTCGCTCACATGATCTGGTAATGCTACCTTTCTTGGAGATCGTCGATTTCGTGTGGCTCAGCGATGCGACGTCCTGCGTTCCTCTGCGTGCCTTCGTCCTGACCAGATTGATGTCGATCGGTGACATCAACTGGGACTGGATGGCTGGGTGTCCAGCAGCGGACACCTACAGATACCTCACGGCTCGAAGTGTACTGCTCTGCGAGGCTCTGTCGCCGTTCCATCAGTAGCACTTGCTATCATCGAGAGATATTGTGAATGGAATGCCGTAAGAGCATGGTATGACGAAGAGCGAATCTCTCAGTGGCGTTGACAGCTTGGCAACTTGTAGAACCTCTGACCGTTCAGCCTCGATCGCGATTCGATCGAAACCATGGAGAACGACGCCTGGTCCACGGGAGTATAAAAAATACCGCTTGAGGATGAGGCTCTATGGAGGTGTCCGATCCTGGGCCTCACTCATAACCTGCTCATGTGCCTTGAGAAATTTTCATATGCAACGATAGCGGTTCATGCATTATCGTGCACCAGTATTGCCATCAATCCTGTCATATTATCAGATGAAGACGAATAGAATAAAGGAAGTGCGGTATTATTGTATATCAAAACACGGTCGAGAACATGGATTTGAGGTGAACGATGGCTCCGTTCCGTAGAACTTGCTGTAACGGAATGGGGGGAGCGCGTCGACGAGAAGGCACAGGGAAAAGGAAATAGTCAGCACCCCTTAATGAAGTAGCTATCGGATGCGCAAGACAAATGGTCACCTTTTAATAAACACGAAAGCGCGTGTTCCCTCCCACACCGACTGCACATGCGCGACCCACGGGCCACACGTCCTAATCCAGCTCGTCCAGCCCCCGCCGTGCTATCTGGAACTTCGGCTCGCAGGGACCGGAGTGCACGAGGATGTGCCCGGGCACCTTCCCGTCCGCCGTCGGGATTTGCAGCGCGAGGGTCTCGTCGCCGGAGGGGTACTCGGTGAGGTGTCCGGCGCTGAGGGCGGCCGTGTCGGTGGCAATGATGAGGCCGTTGCGGCCGCCCTGGACCCATGCCTCGTCGGTGGAGTTGGGCAGGGTGATGTGCGCGAGGCCAGATAAGAAGACGACGAATCTACAGCCAACGACACGCGCAGCAACATGTGAGCGGTCGATCGGAGTCGTCAGACGAAGACGGCACGCACTGGACATTTGGCGCGTTGTGCAGGCCCGCGTTAAAGCGCGGTGGGAGGATGGTAGCTGCCATTGGCGAGATTGCCAAGCTGGAGCGAGCTTGCGCCTGTGGTTCCCACCTGAGACGAAGAGACGAAGCCGGGGTCGAGGGCCCAGCACTCGAGCATGGAGATGCCGTTGGCAGCGGTGAGAGCGGTAACGTTGAGCGTGCTGGGCATCGTGGACGGTGTCGGGTCGCGAGGGGGGTCGAGGGAGGATGGAGGGTCGATTCGAAGACGTTAAATATTGTGCGGACATGGTCGCGTTCAACTGTTGCTCGGCAGTCCCTCTCCGTGCCTGGCCCGATACCAATCCGATCCAGTCTCAGACATCTGCTGACTCAGCACTTCATCCCCCTCTCTCTGCCACCTCTCGTCGCGCACATGCGTATCCCCCTCGCCATCCCTACCCTCAACAGACGACAGTGCAATTTTCCGCCCCAAGACACTCATCGGCCTCGAAGATCCTCCGCATAAACTTGAGCTTCCGATTCATGCAAAGCTTTTGGTACTTATTTCGCGCTCAGGTGCTGGTGCATAGCTCATCCGTTCCTCTCGCATCTGTAGACGGTCAGTAGACCCGGCAGGTTCAAGGGAGGTGTATACTGACAGGCGTAGCAACAATACGCGCCAGTCGTGTCTCGGTCACCCGCTTGATAATATGGCGTTGGTACGACCCTTGTCTCCTCGCTCTCTTGTCTACTGTAAACACCCCGCGTCACGACACGGGCCTCGATCACCGCCACATGCACACCGCAAATTTTCCCTCAGATTTCTCACCCGATATACACACAGTCATATATCCTCTCGGATGCTCTCTAGTTGCTCTCTTGGCCTGCGGATTCGTACGTATATAAGGATTTCATCATCACTACGCATGCACGCTATCTTCCATCCATTACACACGTTCTCGCTCCCAGCACTTGCGGCTTTCCACATTGCACAGGATATCGCATCATCGGCCGTTATTCCTCTGCATGAAACCATCGGCGTTCACACACGTCAACGGCCCGGCAACGGGACAGTCGGTGATTCGGGCACTGTCTTGCTTCTAATAGGAGCTCTGGGCGACCAGTGATGACAGGATGTTTGACACTCACGAGTGCTTGTCTTCTGATTCACTTTATCCTTTTAGGGCTCGTCATCAACTCTGACCAATCGCCAAGTCATCACGCCGATCTCGTTCATATCATCCACTATCTATCGTCTCGTACCAAGATCGCTCACGATGTCTCGCTACACTCTTAGGAGAAATTCGTCAGTCTTGTAAGTATGTGCTCGTAGCGGTGGTCAAGAATTTTGCTCTGCTTTTTCAATCAACGGTGATCAGCTCAACACTGTAAGGTATGGGGTATACCCATGTGCCTATATCCTCCTCGTCCGCGAACACAGTAAGCACCATCTATGAAACGCTAAAGACGACGCATTAGGAATTCTTTGTCCGCGCCACCTAATGCACAGGACAAGGTAAGCACTGTCAAAGACGCCATAAATCCTGAACGATGCGTATAGCCACAAACAGCACTCGTGATCCTCCTGCATGAAAATACCAACAGCACGCGACATACGGTGTTTGTTGTTGCCGCGTGCATTTACCCTCTCTTGAATTGATAGACGCGAGCCATCCTGCGCACGCAAGGTATCATCGCCATCAGGGCGTGCGGCGAAGGCCAGACGCCGCGATGAAGTCCAGACGCTGCGATACAGGCCAGATACAGGTGCTAACAGAAATCCCTCAAAGTTCAAGTCAAGTGAGTGATATCCCACACTGACATACCGATATACAACATCATCCCACGTCCGCCAAACAACTTCGGGTGATGGTACGAACGTCGTCTATCTCCTACCTATCCGCATCGACTCCTGCTTCCCAATCAGTATCTCAGGCGCCGCTTTTTGCTACTGATGAGTGCATGCAATGCCTCTTGAGGGTTCAGAATCGAAACCAAAGCGAGGTGGACGAACGGTGATTCTATGCGAATCAACCACTGCAGGCGCGTGAGCCTCGTCATGTTACCATCTTCCAAGGCACAGCGTCTGTTAGGCTTTTGTATGGCGTGCACCATACTCAATTCGGGCATACAACGTTCCTTTGACAGCTTCGATCTCCGCCACCTTCAATTCATTTAGAGTCGACGTCTACTTTTTTCTACTCTCTCATTCACTTCTCTACCTGGGCCGACGAGTTCCGAGCATCCGCTGGACTGGTTTGGTTGAACATCTTCCAGCTGTGCGTTTTTCGCCTCCTTGTTGACCGGTGCAGGTACCAACATTGTTTACTTTTGAGTAAGTAGTATCCCTTGGACGAAAACTCGTAATTCCCCCAAAGTTCTCCATCTTTCTGTAGTGGATTCGCAGGCACCTGACGTTTTCTAGAATGCGGAAGGCAATGTCCTATTCTCTCGCGAGGCCCGTCGTGGTCCGCGATGCTCGTGGACGACGGGGAAAGGTCGCGCTCATACCAAAGGGCACTAATGATTCTGACTTTTACTGGTAGGACTATTCTGTCAGACTCATTGTCAAATTCGTTGTCGAAAACGGCTCAGTCATCCAGGTAAATCGGTGCTAACATGAGGACTCGCTGCGATAAGTGTTGTCTAAGACTGACAGACTTCTGAAGGTCGATCACCTTTCAAGAAGGACCATCGTGATATATTTGTGGAGACGATCTCCTCCTTCATGCATTACAGCCACGAAGTCATCCTGAACACACACACGAGGTTTGACGTGCTCGCCATTTCTGTCGCAGAAATTCTCTTGTGAGACACGGGACGTCACCTCCTTAGCTCCGTACAGGAACACCTCCCAAGCTGAGTATGCACGGTCCCCTTTTCGTTGGGCGACGGGATTTTGTACGTGGGGCGACGAAATTTCGAAAGGCATTGCGGAACGTATAAGTACAACTGAAGAGTTGCGAGAAACATTCAGCATTCGACAACTCACACTCAAACACTCAACACTTACATCAGTTACAATGGTCCACTTGAACTTGACAGCTTTGGCCGCTGCCGCTACTGCCTTCAGCATCACCGACTTCCAAGGCCACTTTGTCGACCTCGCCTCTGGCGGGACCACCGACTTCGTGCCCGTTCGCAGCTTTGCCAGGGCGGAGAACCAGAACCAGCAGGTAAATGTCTCGCGCAACTCATTCGTCTCCTCAGAAGTCTGACACGGTCGACGGCATCATGTAGTGGCAGCTCCTGGGCACTAGCACCCCGAACCAGTTCAGGATCCAGAATAACGGTGTCAGGCAGGTCATATCCTTCCCGTCCGCCCCTTCTATGGGGTACTCGGGCATCATTGGGAGCCAGCAAGCGATTGCCCACCCGAACGCTGGCACTTCTTGGAACCTCGTTGGAGCCGGCAATGGCGCCTTCAAGTAAGTAGCTCTCGCCGCCTCCTGCGGACCCGATTCGCTGACCGGACGGCGTTTCACTATGTGTGTCCAGCCTCGTCGAGTCTGGCACCGGGCTTGCTTTGACTGCGTGGGAGGCCAGGACCGACTCAAACAGCTCTCCGGTGCGCCTTTCACTGCTCCTTCATATCGATTTGAACGGCGTGCTGATATCCCACGATTTATTTATCGGATTTGATAGCTCACGCTCGAAGTCGCCGCTTCTGACCCTCAGCAAGTGTTCACCATCCAGATTGCCTCAGTCTTCTAAAGCGCTAGGCGAAGCGCGGTTGTTCTGAGAAAGTCGACGTCGTATATGTTGTGGGAGACAAGGGTTCTTGTGTAAATCGAAGGTATTACAAATGCTACATTCCTAGGGTTTCAATTTCTTGTTCTGTACGAGTTTGGTTACGGGAGTACGGGAGTACATGAGGTCTTTGGTGTTGGTCTATATACGGAATTTCACCTGTTCTTGCAGAAATTTGATCACAAGGCCATTCATCTTATAGCGGTTGATGCCCCAAGAATTAGATACACCGCGATGCGACAACCGACAAATGCTTCCTCGACGTGGTCAGCCAAGATGTGCATTCTCGTCCAAAGCAAAAGTGTCGCGTACTTGACATTCCAATAGGGTTGGTGTTTGGGGATCCATCTCTTGTGCCTCCAACAGCGCAGTCACTAGTGCAGGGTGTACGAATGCCTATGGCATGACTAGGGTCCAAGCCCAACACCCCATACAAAATCCGCGAAAATTCACCAAGAGCCATATCTCACGAAATGTACGCCGTTGCCGTTGCCGAAGGTGCCGCGGCGATGGCTTCGGCTTCCCGCGCTCGGACCTTCGAATTTTGTCGTCCAAGCCTGGTCACAACATTGACTCAGATTCCTCTCCACGAGCAACGCCGACCTCCGAATACATCCAGATGTGAAAACTAGACCCATCCAACACCAGGAGGTAGGAACGTTTGTTCTCGCAATTTTGCAGCTGACATCGACGATATGACGCTGCTGAGGAGGGCTCGACATGTCCACGTGCAGATAGAGGCATGCTTTGGTGAAGCTCTGCCACCCGATTAACAATCCTCGAGCTTCTGGCGAGACAATCTGGGTCCAGAGCCGGCACGTATGGAAGAGGACAACCATCACTGTGGCATGTCCAAGCGCAGGTGCCTCGGAACACTGCTGGTGGACAAAAGGACGTTGCAGGAGGTCCACAAAGCGACGCACTTGGCCTTGTCCCACTGACCCTCCGATGGCGTATAAATACCCCCATGCAATCCTCTTATCCTCCCAGATTGAATCCTTCCTAGCCCAAGCGCCGCGGCCCGCTGGACGTGCCTCGGAGGGGGGTGGACAAAAGGATGTGGCATGATTGTCCACAATGCGGCGCCCGATGCTTGTTTGTGTAGCGGAGTTTGGCCCTCGAGCATCGTATAATTACCCCCCTGTGATCCCCGCAGCGTGTCCTTCCAACCTTCTTACCCTCATCGCAACGCACTCAAAACATTCACATCGCACTTTGATGGCTTACACAACGTATGTCCGCCCGTCGACGCCTCGCGCTGTGCCACCGCTCACCCTCCCGTCCTGTAGCCCCGCACATGTGCGGGACCAGCGCCATTCCACACGCAAGCGAGCACAGACATTATTTCTCCACAACCAATGTTCCCGGACTGCTCACGCCTCAAGGCAGAGTCAAGCAACGGCGCCGGAGATGACCCACGGGGACAGTCGAAGACGACACGCGGACGGCCAGTGCATGCCTGACAGCGTGTGCATGAACCGTTTACGGGTATGCGAGGCGGCTGGAAAACGAATTAGAGATGTGTAGACATGCGCTCGTTCGTATTGCAACTGGGAAAAGGTCAGAAACGCTCCGAATCAGCGTAAGTGATGTCTTCTAGATAGCTGGTCTCCTACTTACTTGTCAATTGTTGCAGTGGCCTGGTTACACAGCCGTGGGTAGCAGAGCATCGATCCTGGATCCCTGGAAGGGGAATCGGGCTCAGCTAGCACAATCCGTCGCGCAGACTCATGAAAGACCCTGGACGCGCGCAGCAATGAGACAGACGTGAGGAGGATCCAATCGGCCCTCTGACTCGGTCTCGCAAGTGCGATGTGCTGCACCAGAGCAGATGCGGAACACGTGAATCGGGGAGGCAGACGTTCAGAGTATCCGATGTCGGTCCCCTCCCTCTCCCTGGCAGGCATCGCACGATGCCTATGAAGCTTGCCCCGCCGTCTGCGATGAACAGCAATCCGGCACGTCTATCCTCCATCTCGGTGCGCATCAACGCAAGCACGGCGATGCTGGAGCGTGATGTACCGTCAGTTCCTCCCTATGGCCGTGCACCACGCGTCCACCGCCTTGGAGTCAGCAAATACGGCAGTACCGACGGCCCGTCCGCCATGGGCGCATCTCCCACCCTGAACATTCCCCCAATCAAGACCACCTCGCCGTCATGCCACACAGACTGCTCAGCCCGAGTCAGACCATCCCTCGCCCCTCCACCGCCTGCGGCGCCTGCTCTCCATGGCCTCTCCTGCTCCCATTGGAGACACATAGGCGGCCCCTTGGCATCCGGCGCTGCGCGCGGCCGAGCGGCAAGTTCTCCCGCTCGATGCCGTGCGTTCAACTCCACCACCACCCGTCCGTCTTGCGTGGCTACGCGTTCTGCGCGACGCAGCTTAGGACTTGAACCAGGCTGCCGTATGTGTGGCGGTACAGTCCCGCACGCGCGCACATGTCGAAGCAAAGCGCGGTCGTGCTTGTCCGTCCCAGGATGGCAGCGACAAGTGCCATACATGAAGAGCCTGTCGTATGCATGGATCAGTGCCCGTCGGAGGAACCGGTGGACGCGCGGGGGGTCTTGCGTGGAGTATGTCGTACCATACGAGTGCGGTGACCGTGGTAGTGCGATTCGATGCGTGATTCGCAGGGAGCTCGGACGACGGGAAAACGGAGGGTGCGCGGCGGGCGTCGTGCAGCCTTGCCCGCGGACAAGAGGGGCGCGGAAGTAGATCGACAATGCATGGTGGCAAGCAGACCTACAGAGCGGTCGCTTTCTTTTTTATTATTTTTCTATTAGAATCTTTATGTTGGGGGAGGGCGAGATCAATGTACACTTTTGCATTGTCCGATCCGGGTGTTGACTTGCTAAATGACTGACTCGGAGATGAGTGACTCGGTGCGTGCGGTGTGCGACTCGATGGACCGACGGCGCATAATAGAGGAGAGTCAGAAAAAAAACCTTCCGCTTGGCACTTGCCGCGTCGCCGCGACGAGGTCCGACGTCAGCGTCACTTCCTCCGCCGGCGTCCGCCGGGGCCCGGGACACCCCTTTCCACATCCAAGCGTCCCGCTCAATCTCGCACCAAGCCTCCAAACCTCCAAACCCACCGGCGCGGTCGACTCATTTCCTTTTTTTTTCTTAGCGCGTACATCCACTTTGATTCCGATGTACAGATCTGAATCCCGCGGCGAGTCGGCGGCTGGTTCAACACACATACACAGCCTTCCGTGCGGCGTGGATCCACATATCCACATATACTTCTCGTATATATGTATGTATACATGTACGTCCATGCACACACAAGTAGGCGTACAGGTATATATGCATGTATACCATACCATATGTACGTATCATGTCCCCGCGCATACCAACGCCTGACGAGTGACTCGAGCCGCCATCACATCCGTAAAAAAGAAAAAGAAACAGAAACAGAAACAGAAAAATGCACATATTATATATACACGCAGCGTGTACGTCGAGATCCGCGAGGCGGCAAAAACAGAGGAGCGACGGCGGTCATGGTGTCGGTAAAACGAAGCGTGTTCATTAGGACCGTACACGGCCAGGTCGAACAAGAGTCAGTCGAGCAGTATGGAACAAGAAAGAACCGACGATCGAAAAAATAGAAAAATAGCAAACGCAAACGCAAACGCAAACGCAAACGTGAAAAGAAAGTGAACACGACAAAGAGGTATGTATGCATAGCAGAGTCCACCAAGCCTCCTACGCCCGCGACTCGCCCCGCTCGCCCACCCCGCCCGCGCCCCGCCTCAGCGACACCGCCGGCATCGGCAGCCCCAGCCCCAGCTCCAGCCCAAACCCGCTCCCCACCGTCCCCGGCGCGCTCATCCGCCGCCCGCGCTCCGCAAGCCGCAACTGATGATGCTGCGTCCCCGCGTCCGCGCCCACGCCCGCGAGCGGGTACCCACCCTTCCCCCGCACCGCCATCCCCACCGGCGGCGGCCCCATCGTCGCCCCATTACCTCCGCTGCCAAACCCAAACTCCCCGTCCTCCCCGTCGTCGAGCGCGCTCTCGCCCTCGCCATATCCCATCCGCGCCGCCCGCTTCGAGTATTCCGGTCCGAGCGTCTGCGACGGCAGCCGCTTGAACGACGGCCGCGCCACGTCCTCCCCGACGACGACGCCGCCGCCACCGCCGCCGAGCCCATGCCCCAACGGGGGAAGCAGTTGCTGATGCTGATGCTGATGCTGATGTTGTTGCTGATGCTGCTGCTGCTGATGTTGAGGTTGATGTTGCAGGTGTGCATGATGACGATGAAGCTGTTGCGACCCAGGATGCGGCGACGCCGACGCGCTCAGGCTCCCGCTCTGCCCCGACCCCGACCCCAACCCCGACCCCGCACCCGCACCCGCACCCGGCCCAAACACATGCGCCAAACTCGACCCCACGCTCGACGTGCTGCTCGGCCTGCTCATCTCCATCGCCTGCACCGCCTGCATCTGCTGCATCTGCGCTTGCTGCATCTGCGCCGGCTGTTGCTGCTGCTGTTGCTGCTGTCGCTGCATCGTCGATATCAGCGCCTGCGGTACCTGCACGGGCACGGGCACGGGCACGGGCATCGGCATCGGCACGGGCACGGGCAACGCCAGCCCTCCCGCGACCGCAGCGCCGCGCCCCGGACTCGCACTCCCGCTCTTGCTCTTCTTCCCCTCGGACCCGCCCACCGAGCCCGCCACCGAACCCGCCACCGACGCCGACCCAGACCCGGACCCAGACCCAGAACTCGACCTCGAATCCAGAGGCGCCGCCGCCGCCGCCGTACCCCGCCGCCTCGGCACGAGGTTCAGCGTCAACGGCGTCCGCCGCGCCAACACCGCCTGCTCGTAGCTCCGCAGGTCCTCGGGATGATGCAGCGTCCTCAAACCCCCTATGGCTCCATCCCCCGCGCCAGCGTCGGGCGTCTTCACGCTCGGCAGGCTCGCGACGCGCGTCAGCCCGCGCTCGCGCTTCGGACTCCGCCCGTTGCCCATGTACCCTGCGCCTCCTCCGCCGCCTCCGCCGTCCGGCGCGGCGTGCGCGAGGCCGTTGGCGCCCGCGGTGGGCGTGACGAGCCCCGGGCCGGTGAGCGGGCTCCGCATGTACTGCTTCCACATCTCGCGCAGCTCCTTCAAGTTCCCCGGCGTCGGCCCCCCGTTCCCGTCCCCGTCCGCGTCTCCCTCCCCCTCCCCACCTCTGCCTCCGCCTCCGCCTCCATCCCCGCCCCCGTCCCCGTCCCCGTCGGCTCCGTCTCTGGCTCCGTCTCCTGCTCTGCTGCTGGCCGAGGCACCCGGCACGTCGAGCACGCCCTCAAAGAACGGCGCGCCCTGGCTCAGGCCCGCGAGCACCGCAGGGTCGTCGAGCGACATGAGCCCAAACGCGCTCGAGAACCCGCCCTCGCCCTCGTGCGGGTGGCCGTGGTGGTGGCCGTGCGCGCGGTAGCCTCCGTCCGCGTGCTGCTGGTGGTCGTGAGCGTGAGAGTGCGTCGACGAGGACGAGGACGCGGGCCGCCCGTCCGAGTCTGCGTACCCGCCTCCTCCGCCTCCCCCTGCGAGCCCGTACTGATGGTGCCGGTGCTGGTGATGCGGGTCGCGCGGATCATGTTGTTGTTGTTGTTGTTGTTGTTGCAGATGCCCACGATGCGCGAGCGGGTGGCCGTAATCGTAATCGTGCATCCCGATCCCAGGCAGCGGGAGGTGCACGCTGCTCGACGCGGCCGACGACGGCTGCGAGCGGCTCGGGGCGCTCCCGCTCTGGCTGTGCGCCGCGACGCTCCCGTCGTCGCTCGCGAGCGACAGCGACCCGCGGCGGTGGCCCTGGTGCTCGTGCTCGTGCAGCTCAAACTGAAACGGAAAGTTGCCGTTCGCCGGGGGATGCGCGTGCGGCGCGTGCGTGGGCCCGTAGTCGTGCGAGGCGTAGTGCGCGTAGCCGTCTCTGTACGGCGCGGGCTGTGTGGCACGGAGCGCGGCGCAAGGCGGGAACCGTCAGTACCTAGGACTCTTTTGGCCACGGAATACGTGGATGTCCACAACTGCAGTCAATCGCGACGAACGCACCTTGTCGTTCACGCCCGGGTTCGACGGCGGAAAGGCCATGCCGTCCGACGGCAGGGTATAGTCGACGCCGGCGTCTCGCGAGCCGTACGCGCCGTACCTCTGCTGTTGTTGCTGTTGCTGCTGTTGAGGATCCATGTAGAGGCTCGGGATTCCCCTCGCGGCCGACGAGGACGAGGCGGAGCGCGAGAGCATCTCGGCCTGTTGGCGGTACCGCGCGGCGTAGTCCGCGGTGCTGTCAAACGACTCGCGCGAGGCCGAGGCGGAGCCCGAGCCCAGCAAGTACGGCTCTAGCGAGTTGGGCGGATACCCCTGTTGTTGTTGTTGCTGCTGCTGCTGCTGGGCCGACGAAGAGGCAAAATTGTATTGCGGGTTGTACAGCTGCGAGGGTGGCGGGGGTAGGGTCGGGGCGGCGGAGGAGCCCATGAGAAAAGTGTCGGAGAGGCGGTAGCCGGGGGGCACGGTCGGGAGGGGGCCGAGGGAAGAGGAGAGGGTGGGGTCGTTGAGGGAGAGACCCGAGTAGGGGTTGTTGGGGCCGATGCTGGCGGGGACACCGGTAGATGAGTTGTTGGGACCTGGGCGAGCGGGATGGCCGGGACCTTGCGGAGCGGTTTGGCGGTGAAACTTGACGTAGGTGCAGCGGCACTTTCGGTGTATGCATTTGGCTGCAAAAGGGGGGAGGGGCGACGGAAGCGGGAGGGGCCGTTGGCGCACGCGGCGAAAGCGGAATATGATATTCGGACAAGCGAGAGGGGGGTCGAAGCGAAAGAAGGGGGAGAAAGCGAACGGGTGAGTCAGTAAGCGAAGGGCGGAAGAGGATATAGGGGAGCGAAGGGCGGGTGATGGATGATGAATGATGATAAGGAGAAAAGGGTGCTGACAACAAGGGTTTGCGCCGTCGCAGGGGAGGCTGGACTGGACGCATTGGTCGCAGGCCTGCTTTGACGTGGTGGCGCGGCAGGCGGCGGCAGCGCCCTTGCGGCGGTTGGGTGCGGAAGTGACGAGGGGTTTTTCGTTTGCGTGGCATTTGTTGACGTGCCGAGAAAGGAGGTCGCTGGAGGCAAAAATGAAAGGAGATTTGGGAAAGGCGGTGGAGAATGGAGAAGTGAGTACGGAGAAAAGAGAGGACGAAAATGGATGCGCTTACCTGCGTGCAAATTGGTCGCCGCAGTGCTGACACTTGTATGGGCGATCGCCGGTGTCTGGGGAGCGGAAGAGGGGTGAGCAAGAGTCGAGCGGAGCGCCGAGCGACGAAGGAGCGGATGCGGGGGCGGGGGCTCCAACGGAAGAGGAGGCCCCACGGCGACGGAGCGACGAGGGGGGAAGAAGGCTCACGAGAGCGCATGTGTCGGGCGACATGCTGGGGCCTGGTGAAAGTGGCCTGGCAGACGGGGCACTTGTGGTCTCCGGCCATTGCGAGGATGATGTTGTTGGCGGCGGTGTCGGGGACGGGGAGAACGACGACGACGGGGGTGGATGTTGTGCGTGTGTGTCGGGTCGTGGAGTGGAGAAAGCAGGTGGCCGGCGGGGCGATCTGAGGGCAGTCCCGTCCCCTAGCCGTGGGAACCATGATGTCACCGCCGGGGTTAGGGTCCGCTCCATCACACCATCGTCGCCGCTGACGTCACCAGCACACTCCTTTCGCACACAAACAACCTTTCCCAGAACTCCTTCCACCAGCGCCTCACATGACCCGCCGCACTCATCGACGGCAACCGCTCGTTCATCTCGGTCTCTCTCCGTCGGCCCCGCCGCGTCTATTGCCTTCGTGCCGGAAACGTGTCATGCGCGCCTTCGCCGCTCGCTACGCCCCACGTGCGCGCGACGCACCCCCTCCCGACGTCATCACCAGCGTCTTCCCCGCACCTTTTGTCCCCCCGACGAACATCCCGCCCTATTCATATCCGTCCCCCTATCCCTGCGGCACACCGCCGCACACGGCCAGCCCCGTTGCCCGCGCTTGCACACAGACATGCGCCCTCGTGCCCTGCGAAGCCGTGCGACCCTGTGCTTCTCTGCCAACGACAATGACGTCAGGCGAGATCCCGATTGGCGCGAGCGATGATGCAAGCCCACGAGGTCGTGGAGGCCGCCACTCGCACCGCCCCCACCTCTGCTTCTTCCTGCCGCATCTGCACGCCCTCCTGCCCGATCCATCTCCCCATCAGAATCCAACTGCACCGCGATCTCCCCCAGATCCGTCACTCCAAAGATCGCCCGCACCCCGATACTCCCACTCGACCGCCCCCACCGCACCCCACCGCACCGCACCCACGAACAGAATGCCCTTCGCGTGCATCGCCTCCAACGACGAGATCGTGCACCGAGCACCCGAGACCGTCCGTGTCCGCGTACGGGGAGTCACCGCGCCCAGTCCAGAGCGCACGCGACCGCGAGCTGACGTCGAGGCTGCGCCCTCGACCCCGCATCTGCGCCCCCCCCTAGCCATGCATGTGCGTGCTCATCGACGCAAGTCCTTCGCAGGAAACACAAGAACAGCTTGCGATGCGCAGATCGCCGCGCAGCCTGCACAGGTGCAGCTCAACACCGCCGCTACCTTCCGCACAGGCCCTCCATCTCGATGCCGCGGCGCACTCACGCTGGCTTCCCACCCCGCACAGGTGCTCGAGCGCGGCAGGTGAGACGACCCGTCTCCGACCTTGACTGCTCATCCGCGCGGCGGGTGTTCGGCGGTCGTTCACCCTGGCCCCGCCTCGATCGTCTGGGGCCCGCGCGGACGTGCGCGCCCAGACGATGTCCGTGCGACGCAGCACGCAGCCAAGTCGCGGGCGGAGGTGCCGGGGACAAGCCACGCTCATTCGACGCGCTCGTCCCTCGCTCTCTGCAGCTCCGACGTCAATGTGTGCAACATGCATGCTCTCGCCGCCGCGCCGCAAGCCTATCGCGCGCGCGCCGGCGCTGGAGCCTGCTCAGACTTGGTCGACATCCTTGATCAGTCCGCAGAGCGGTTCACTGCACACCGCGCGCGTGCGACAGGCCATGCAACTCAGTGGAACATCTCAGTTCGCCAGTAGCAGTCTTCCGGAGGGAGGAGGACGCGCTGGCGGTTGGCGTGCCCGCACCCCTGTTGTGCAGCCGGAGATTTCCGGCTCTGAGCGCACGATCTAGACACGACACGCGCGACGGGGCGAATCCATGATCGCCATCGCCGCGACTCGACGCGCCTTCCTTTCCTGCCTCACAGCACAATTGAGTCGCACACGCACCCAGTCAGTCATCAACTCAGTCACTCAGTCACTCAGTCATTCAACGCCGCACAGATGGATCAACGCAAAAAAATCATATCGATCGCGTCCTCCCCCCACCTGCGAGATCCTATCCTGACAACAAAGAAGAAACCAGGAAAGCGACCGCTCCGTACAAGATCAGCTTGCCCGTCTCTCACCCGCCGATGAAGCCACACGACGCCCGCCGCCCTCCCGTCGTCCAAGCTAACTGCGAATCGCACATCCAGCCGCACTACCCCGCTCCCTTGAGTCGTACGCGACGGCATACTAGATGCGAGCTCATTCGCTCAGTGTTCGACCCCCGCACGTCCATGGGTCCATCCGACCCGCACTGCTCTATGCGTCCGATAGTCTCTTTGTGGGTCCACAGATCGGGCCTGCATTCCCGGCTGGAAAAACACGGTCCACCAACCCGCCGCGCAGCACAGCGCGCGCGCGCGCGCTGTACTGTACCGCCGCATGTACGGCAGTCTGACGAGATATTAAGCGCAGTCGCGCGGGAGGTGTAGGCAGACGAGGCGCATGGGGGGTGTGGTGTTTGGGTACCCTGCGTCGAGGGGCAGAAACCGCGCGTCGGCGGCGCGCCGCGCCGCGATGCCAAGGGGCCGTCTACGTGTGTGGAATGGGCCGTGCAGACGCCGTGGAGAGCAGGGGCCGCGGGCTGTGGAGGGGCGAACAGCTCTTGTGGCATGGCGGCGAGGCTGCTTTGATTGGGGGAACGTTTAGGGTGGGAGACGGACCCCTGGCAGACGAGCCGTCGGCACCGCCGTATTTGCCGACCCCACGGCGGTGGACGCGCGTTGCGCTGCCATAGGGAGGAACTGACGTTGCATCACGCTCCAGCATCGCCGTGCTCGTGTTGACGCGCACTGAGATGGTGGATAGACGTGCCATATCGCTTTTCATCGCAGACGGTGGGGCGGGCTTCGCAGGCATCGTGCGATGCCTGCCAGTGAGAGGGAGGGGACCGACATCGGATACTCTGGACGTCTGTCTCCTCGATCCACGCGTTCTGCATCTGCTCTAGTGCAGCACGTCGCACTTGCGAGACCGAGTCAGAGGGCCGATTGAATCCTCTTCACGTCTGTCTCGTCGCTGCGCGCGTCCAGGGTCTTTCATGAGTCTGCGCGACGGACTGTGCCAGCTGAGTCCGATTCCCCTTCCAGGAATCCAGGATCGATGCTCTGCTACCCATGGCTGTGTAACCAGGCCACTGCAATAATCGACAAGTAAGTAGGAGACCAGCTATTTATAAGACATCACTTACGTTGATTCGGAGCATTGCTGACCTTTTCCCAGTTGCAATACGAACGAGCGCATGTCTACACATCTCTAGCTCGTTTTCCAACCGCCTCTCGTACCCGTAAACGGTTCATGCACACGCTGTCAGGCATGCACTGGCCGTCCGCGTGTCGTCTTCGACCGTCCCCGTGGGTCCTCTCCGGCGCGCGTTGCTTGACTCTGCCTTGAGGCGTGAGCAGTCCGGGAACATCTGTCGCGGAGAAATAATGTCTGTGCTCGCTTGTGTGTAGAACGGCGCTGGTCTCGCACACGTGCGGGGCTACATGACGAGAGGATGAGCGATGGCACAGCGCGAGGCGTCGACGGGCGGACATACGTTGTGTAAGCCATCAAAGTGCGATGTGAATGTTATGAGCGTGTTGCTATGACGAGTGGATGAGGGTAAGAAGGCTGGAAGGACAAGCTGTGGGGATCTCAAGGGGTATTTATATCATGCTCGAGGGCCAAACTCAGCCACACGAATAAGCATCGGGCGCCGCATTGTGGACAATCATGCCACATCCTTTTGTCCACCGGATGCCGTGCATGTGGTGAAGCGGTCGCTGCGGGATCTGGATCATGAAGTGGACGCACGCTCGGTGTTGGATGTGTGTGTCGAACTGGCAGGGAGGCGAGTCGACTCGACATAGGGTTTGGAGCCTTAGATTGGAGGCGGAGGCGCGGTGTCGCCCTGGAAGGGGCAAGTGCGCTCTTGGAGCATTCTTTCGTCATCATGCGCATCGCACCGTCGGGCCATGGAGGATCACACACGCTGAACGCGCTCACCTCCAACGCAGTCACTCAACAAGCCAACACCAAAATCGGTCACACAAAAGTATATCGATTCCCCCTCCCCAACTTAGAGACCCTAACAATATAAAAAAGAACAGCGGCCACTCCGTAAATCCGCCTGCCATCGTGCATTGTCGCCCCGCTTCAGCACCCTTCATGTGCGGAGGCGGTGGTAGGTCGGCCTGCCACGAGGCATTGTCGCCCGCTTCAGTACCCCTTTCATGCGCGGGCGCGGCGGTATGTCCGCCTGCCATCTGGCATTATCGCCCCGCTTCCGCACCCCTTTCATGCGCGGGCGCGGCCGCACGACGCCCGCCGCGCGCGCTGCGTGTTCCCGGCCGCCGGGCTGCCTGCGAATCCCATATTCAACCGCACTACGTAGGCGCGAGCCATTCGCTGGGTGTCCGACGGCCACGCGACGACGGTGGCAGTTATCGTGCGCTGCTGTATGCGCCCAATAGGCTCCTCGCGGGTCCACAGATCGGGCCTGCGTTCGCGGCAGAAAGCGCCGCGATGCCAAGGGGCCGTCTTGGTGCGTAGAATGGGAGGTACAGACGCTTTTGAGGGCAGGCGCCACAGGTGGGGGAGGGGCGCGGGCTGTATCGTTCGTGTGGCATGGCTGCGAGGCGGGCCCTATCGAAGGAGAGAACATGCAGGGTGGGAGACGCGCCCCCGGAGGAGGAGCTGTCGGCACCGCCGTATTTGCCGACTCCACGGCGGTGGACGCGCGGTGCGCGGCCAGAGGGAGGAACGGGCGTCGCATCATGTTCCGGTATCGCCGGCCTTGCCTTTATGCGCACAGAGATGGTGGATAGACGCGTCGTTGCACTCCTCATCGCCGACGGAGGGGCGGGCGGCGCGGGTGCCGTGCGATTCCGGCGAGGGAGAGGGAGGGGGCCGACATCAGATCCTCTGGCCGTCTGTCTCTTCGATCCACGCGTCCCCTATGTGCCATCCCGCCACCAGGGGAATTTCGACGCGGCGCAGGCAGTCGTGTCGGGAGGAAGAAGATGGATTAGATCCTCTTCACGTCTGCCTCGTCGCCGCGCGCGGCCAGGGTGCTCCAGAAAACCGCACACTTAACCGTGTCAGCCGCCACCGGTAACCAGGCCACTGCAAGAATCGACAGGTAAGCGAAAGGCCAGCGATCTGGAAGACATCACTTACGCTGATTGCGATGTTGTCGAGCTTTGCCAAGGTGCCATGAGCGAGCATACAAAGCTGCCCACATAGTGTGTTGCCCAGCAGACGCCGCTCGTGTCCGGAAAAGGTGCATTGGCTCCCTGAGACACATGCACGAGGCGTCGGCGTGCTCGTTGCTTGACTCTGCCTTGAGGCGTCAGCAGACCGGGCACGTCGGTCGCGGAGAAGTAATGTCTGTGCTCGCTTGTGCGTTGAACGGCGGTGGTCCCACATATGTGCGGGGCTGCAGGAAGGGATGATGAGAGACGGCACGGCGTGAGGCCTCGACGAATGGACATACGTTGTTTAAGGTCATCGAAACGCGATATCAATGTGGTGAGTGTTTGGTTATGATGAGTGGATGAGGGTTGGAGGGTTGGAAGTGTTGTGAGGAGAAGGGGGATTGCAGGGGTTTATTTATACGATCCTCGAGGGCCAGCCCGCCACACGGATAAGCGATGCGCGCCGCATTGTGGACTCTCATGCCACATTCTTTTGTCCACCTCTCTAAGGCACGACCAGGCTACCACACGGCGCAGTTGTCACTCGCCCCGCCCCAGCCAATTGTCTATGGCTCATACGTTGCAGAAATCCGGGGCGTCGTGCCGGCGTGGGGCAAGGCCTGCTATATGCCGTCGAGATAGGCGGTCGCCGTTTCCGAGGATTCTGTGACAAGCATGCCTATACTTTGCAGCTGCGTGACGCGGCATGCTCACTCTCGCGGGCACCGAAGACGGTCGTGGAGTGGGATCTGAGTCGAGTTTCTTGGACGTGAGTAACGTCGTGCTCACCAAGCGGGATAGGCCGAGCGGGCTTTGAAGAACCACGGCGCATTTTCGTCGGAGTCGTTACGGGCGGGCAAGCCGAAGGGCCCTTGAGGGAGCGGACTTTGAACGACCGGCTGTGTCGTGCACCGCGATCTCCCCCAGATCCCCGGGAGCGTTCTCCCACTCCACCGCACCCACCGCATCCCTTCCGCCTCCGTGGTCTCCATCGACGACAACCCTCCCAGAGCACCGACACCGTCTGGATAGACGCTGCGCCGTTTCCAGAGCCCGCGCGACATAGACGCTGCGTCCTCGACCCCTCCAGCCATCCATGGGGTCGCTCATCGACGCCCGCCATCGTCCCCGTCCTTGACACGCGACGCCCGCAAATCTCAGGCGCCGTCAATGTTGCCTTAGGCGAGTCAGTCAATCAGTCAGTCTAGCTAGCCGGCACGTCGCTCGCAGTACAACACAAGTACAGCACAAGTGCTCGGGCGCAGCAGGTGAAACGAGCCGCCTGCGGCCCCGACTGCTCATTCGCGCGGTGGGGGTTCGCTCTGCCTCGCCTCGCCTCGACCGTCTGGGGCTCGCGCGGAGCCACGTCGTGGGCTGCGGTGCTGCGGATACGCTGCGCGCACGCGACACGCTCGCCCCTCGCGCGCTGCTCCGATGTACAAATGCACAATGCCTGCTCTCGCCGTTGCGCGCTACGAGCCTTTCGCCCGCGTGCCGGCGATAGGGTCCTTCCCTGACTTGAGAGATTTCGTTGATTGGTCGGCAGGGCGCGTGCGACAGGCGATGCGACGCAGTGGAACGTCTCGATTCACTGGTAGCAGTTTTCCGGAGGGACGAGGATGCGGTAGTTGAGCTCTGCCGCTTCGTGCGTATTGCCTGTGGACCTCTAGCACGCGCCTGGAAACAATTGGCGACGCGGCGTCGGCGCAATTGAACGAACGCTACCGCTGTGCTGTGCATTCGGTGATGATCCAGACAAACAAACGAGTTGCACACCGCACACGCATCCAGTCACTCAGTGATTCACTCAGTCTCTCAGATATTCAACGCCTAGATAGATGAATGCAGCACTTTATATTGATTGTGTCCCCCCAACTCAAAAATCATTATAACAAAAAAAGAAAGCAACCGCTCCGTACGAGATCAGCTTGCCCGCGTGCATTGACCTCCGCACCCGTCTCTCACCCGCGGACGAAGCCACACGACGCCCGCCGCGCACCCTGCCTTTTCCCGTCGTCCAAGCTAACTGCGAATCGCACATCCAGCCGCATTACCCCGTTCTCTTGAATCATACGCGACAACGTACTAGATGCAAGCTCACTCGCTCCGTGTCCGACCCCCGCACGTCCATGGGTCCATCCGACTAGCACTGCTCTATGCGTCCGATAGGCTCTTCGTGGATAGACGGATCGACTTGCGTTCACGGCTGGAAAAACACGGTCCACCAACCCGCCGTGCAGCGTGCGCGCGCGCACTGGACTGTACCGCCACACGTACGGCAGCCTGGTTCAAGTCCTAAGCTGCGTCGCGCAGAATGCATAGCCGCAGACGACGATGCGCGGAGAGGCCGTCAAGCGCTCTCCGTCGAGTGGCAGAATGTGCGGCTCAGGCGATGCCGCGCCGCGTGCCAAGGGGCCGCCTATGTGCGTGGACTGCGCGGTGCAGACGCCATAGAGAGCAGTCGCCGCAGGCGGTGGAGGGGCGCGCGCCGGCGTGACTTCGGCTGGATAGTCCGTGTGGCATGGTGGCGGCGAGGAGGGCCCTGTAGAAGGAGAGAACATGCAGGGTGGGAGAAACGCCCCCGGCGGACGAGCCATTGGCACCGCCGTATCTGCCGACTCCAAGGCGGTGGACGCGCGGCGCGCGGCCATATGGAGGAACGGGCGTCGTATCACGCTCCAGCATCGCCGTCCTTGCATGATGCGCACTGAGATGGTGGATAGACGCGCCGTTGCACTGTTCATCGCAGGCTGAGGGGCGGGCGGCGCGGGCGCCGTGCGATCCCAGCGAGTGAGAGGGAG
Source organism: Heterobasidion occidentale (assembly GCA_039111635.1). Classification (NCBI taxonomy): domain Eukaryota; kingdom Fungi; phylum Basidiomycota; class Agaricomycetes; order Russulales; family Bondarzewiaceae; genus Heterobasidion; species Heterobasidion occidentale. The sequence goes on from JBCAQO010000004.1 coordinate 571,223, forward strand.
GGGGCCGACATCAGATCCTCTGGCCATCTGTCTCTTCGATCCACGCGTCCCGCATCTGCCACACCGCCTCCAGGGACAGGCGCGCGGGCACCAGAGCGGCGCATTGCAGTCCTAAAGACGCGTCGAAGGGCTGAATAGATCCTCTTCACGTCTGTCTCGTCGCTGCGAGTGTCCAGGGTCCGTCAAGAGTCTGCGCAACGCACTGTGCTAGTTGAGCGCGGGTGATCTTCCGGGATTCCGGAGTCCAATGGCTCTGCTACCCATGTCTGGATAACCAGGTCACTACAATAATCGACCAGTGAGTAGAAGACTGGCTATCTAGAAGACATCACTTACGCTGATTGGGAATGTCGCCGACCTCCCAGGCTCTGGAGCTGCGGTCCCGTTGGTTCACTCTACTGTGAGGCAGTAGTCCCGCGTTCGCGGAGAAATAATGTCTGTGCTCGCTTGTTCGTGGGACGGCGCTGTTCCCACACGCGTGCGGGGCTGCAGGACGTGAAGGTGAGCGACGGCACAGCGCGAGGCATCGACGGACGGACGTACGTTGGGTAAGACCATCGACGCACAATGTCGATGTGGGCGGTTTTGGTAAGATAGGTGGTGAATGGATGAAGATTGGAGGGATGCAAGTGCTGTGAGAGAGACGGGGATCGCAGGGGGGTATTTATACGATGCTCGAGGGCCAAGCTCGCCACACGAATAAGCGATGCGCGCCGCATTGTGGACTCTTATGCCACATGCTTTTGTCCACCCACTCCAAGGCACGTTCAGCGGGCCGCGGCGCATGGGACAGGCTCCACACAGCTTGGCTGCTGCTTGCCCCGCCCTCGCTAATTTTCCTGGGGAAGGCTTTGGAACAGCTCATATGCTGCAGAGCTCGAAGCATCATGCCAGCGAAGGGCAAGCCCTGCTGTAGTATGCCGCCGAGATATGCGGCTGTCGATGTTCGAGTGCTGTACATAAGCCCTCCTACGGCGCGTATCTGCTTTGCAGCTGCGCGAGTACGCGTCGTGCCCACTCCGCGGACTCCAGAGCGTTCGTGGAGCGGGATCTGAGTCCAGTTTTGACGTGGCGCTGCAGTGGGCAGCGTTGCGCTGGAAGCTCGGCTTTGTCCGGCGGCACTCGCCGCGGCCTCTTTCGCAGCTCAGTACGACGCTGTCGACGTCCGCAAACTTGTCAGTTCCACCACGCGGATGAGCATGGCGACATTGACCCGCCATTGAGCGAAGGACTGGGGGTTAGTGGTGTTGAGACGGGACTGACGCGGGCGCGCCTTCACTGTGCCACGCTCATAGTGCGTTGTATGCGTCTGATGGCTTTCTGTCTTACGCGCTCCTTCCAGTTTCACTCGCAAGATAATGCAATAACAAAAGCAATATATAAATATATTGCAAATCCCCACCCCCATTGATGATATTGTAAAGAGACCCTCGCTATCATACCTGCCACTCGGTCCACCTTGTCTCCTCCCGCCCGCACACAGTGAGTCATCGCCGAAGGCGGGAAACAGTGGTGTTATTATTCTCCAGGGGAAATCGAAACCCTAGAAAACCCCTCTGTCTGCGCGTCGAGAGGCCGCATTTGGTCCGTAGAACGGACGAAGATGGCTCTAGCAATACCCCGTCGCAAATTTCCAGATCCAATGACAACGTATGTTTTGAGCTCGATAGTGCGAGAGAACTTGCGGATAGATAGATATCCCTCAGTGCCGGAACGTGCCCTAGGGGTAACGATACATTGCTGGACGAGGGCAAGTAAACGCGGGGGAAGGGTCGGGAAAGGGCGAGGCCATCACCCTCAGGACTTCGAGTGACAGACGTCGGGCGTTGTTGAACAAGCATGAGGATTCCCTTGTTCTCCGAGCTGTGAGTGCCGGAAGCCGAGTGGCACGGCGCTGAGGATCTTCTCGCTGAGTTGTTTGAAGACATCGAGTCTGCGGCAATGGACACGGTGGGAAACTCGCATGTTGTTCAATGACCAGAATCCTCTGATCATAGCCTATCCGAAGCAGCGATCGGGTATGTCGTGACACTCAAGCAGCACAGAGCGGATCTGCGGCTCTGCACCTCGCGCTTGCAATCCATCTCCTCTTGCGCGGCAGCCAACCACTGGTCATCCGGGGGGTGCTCTGCGTGGCTCGGTAGCCTCAGTCTGCGCACATCCATGATCAGGCTAGAAAATGCGCCAAGGGAGAGCTCGTAGGGCCCGTCATTTTCGAGGCTCATGGTCCTGTGCCATTGAAATGCGACGGATTTGGACGAAGGCTTGTTGCCAGGATTGTGGAGGAGACGTCGTGGCATGAGCCTGAGCATCTCCGACCTTGCTGGTGGTGACATCGCATTCGAGTGAGGAGGTATGGCATCAGAGCAATGAGGGGCAATCAAAGACGGCGCGACGTACCTGGTGACCCTCTTCCAACTAGGATAGTGAGAAGGCGGGACCTTCGATGCGTCGACAACAGGTGCGTCAACGGGCGCAGTCGCCGGTAACGCGCAGGGTGAGTTGCTGGTGAACCTGGCGCGCAGGAAGCTTCGTTTGTGGCGTGCATCGGAGTAACGCCGTACATAATGTCTGTGCTCGCTTGTGCGCGCTCTGCATCTGCCTGCGCAGAGCCGCGGATATGTTCCACGGTCTGTGCGGTCCAGCATTGCGGCATTGATGAGTGACGATGCGATGGTAGTAGATGGAGGAGGCGTACCTTGTATGGTATCATGTATACAGCGTAACGTTTGATAAATTTTGGTTCAGTGAGGATGATGGTGATACGGAGGAGGGTCGTTGCTGGCAGGAAATGGATTGCGCCCGGGTATTTATAGGCTCGTGTTCGCCGCATGTCGCCACGATGCACTGTCGAAGCGCCCTGTCAAAGCCGCCGTTTTCAGAGCCACATGCCACGTTTATTGTTATGTCGTGTGCCACAAGAGGCGTAACTCTGTCCACTTCGAAAACGTAAAAAGAGACAAAACTTGACCACAAAAAGCCTGCATCTGTGCGGAGCGGAGTTTTTCCACCATGACATCCTGCGAGCGAGGAAAGTTATGGTTACAGAATGCCTCTCTTCGAGAACCAAACCTGGAGAGCGTCTGCTTGGGTGAGCCAAACGCTTCGCCCGAGATCAATCAATCGACCAAGGTACGTCGTCACAATATCATCGTAAGTGGCAATGAAATCCAGATCTGTCGCAGTCATAAACCGACCTCGTCCCTTTTCGCCGCCAAAGGTGATGTCATGCCACAGATCCTCCAATCCCTGGAGATATTGGGACTGCTTCGCGCCATGTGGTCCTAGCCCTATGCCCTTAGCTATTGCATAGAACGTCCCGCGATTGGCATGAAGGCTGTGTGGTTTGTGTACGCAGAGAGCTTTGGAAAGATTGTCAAGCATGTGTAGAATTTGGGCCGTCAACAATTTCTCTGGGTGAGAGAGTTTTATCACGATCGTTCCTCCCGGCCGCACTGACCGTAGAGCGATGACAATCTGAGAGATGAGAAGACGATGACGATCCCATTCATCTGGGTCAGTCAGCGCAGGGGAGCGATAGGTCCGCAAGAAATGTCCATCAAGGATAACGATGTCAAAATGAGCCGCGAAGTCATCGGGCAAAGGTTGCATGGAAGTCAGCAAAAGCGGCCTGTGACCCGAATGGAGTTTGTAGTAGAGCAGATCGGCGAGGTGCAGTTCGAAGCGAGAGCTGAGTTGCTCTTCGAGAGCCATGGGATGACCGCCCTGTTCGACAGGTAGCGAGATCCCAGTGCCATGGGCACGGTGATGTTTCTGGAGAATATAGGACGTGAAGCCGCCTGGACAGCACCTTCCGGTCAAGGACCGTCAGTGTCTACACTTCGATAGAAAACCCAAAAAGCCTTACCCAAGGTCTAAGAATTCCAATCTCCCAAAGGTTGGGACAAATCGCGCCTGGACATCGAGCTCGCGGAACACCTTCTTCATCTTGTTGAACCACACCGAGTTCATGTGGTCGTCTGCCGTATCCGCGACCTGTCTCTGGCGTTTGAAGTGATCGTCTAACCCTTCCTCGTCCCAACCCTAAGCGAGGGAAGCCATACGTCAGAATCTCGAAAGGCGACTTTGATGTATCGCACCTTCTTCCTCAATGCTTTCAGCAGCTCTAGTTCGAAAACATTCTGCGTCAGAATTGCAGAGGAAAGGTCCTTCAGCAAATATGGCTCTGGGCACTGAGGAGAGACTGGAGACGTAGCCATGATGGGAGCAGGGACTTGAAGCCCGCCTATTTGCCCTCTAGGTAGAAATAGTCCCCTGTCGTTGATGTCACGGGTCAAGGACTAACCCGTTATGCTCATTCCAGAACTCTATGGTTGATTGTACGGAGATTGAGATTGCTTCTTTCGTCTCAGCTTCACCGAATCCAGTCTCGAGCGGCTAAGCTGTGAACTCAAAAGTTGTTGAAACCACCAACGCGACCCAGAATGAGCTGATGATATTTCGAAAAGCGTGGAATTAGCTAAGGCAACCTTTCGCAAACCAGAGCGCCTCACCTGAGAATATCATCCACTTATGTCGTTCTTCGTCATGATATGCTGGAAACTCGACTTCAGGTCACATTGATCATGATAAGACGGATATTAGATCGATGGAACCAAATATAGTTTCCAACTATTCCACAGAAGGAACTAAGTTACTAGACCGCGGAGACGCATGGTCCGTCCCCTCCATACGCCGCGAGGATGCAGTGATTCAGAGACGTCATCGATGACTGCGCCTCCCATTATATCCTGCGGCGTATTAGGAACAATCCAAAAGGGATCGCATTCAAATCGTTCAAATCGGCGAAGTCGCAGGGAAACCTTTATGAGCATAAAGTTGTGTATCAGTCGCGTGGACCTTCGAGGCGGGACCCACATGATAGTAAGATAGATACCTGTTATAGACCTGTAATCACGAAGCTTGACAGAGCCTTCCTAAGGCAAGGATATTGTGTCCAAATTCTCAGCGACCAAAGTTATTGTTGTGCGTCATAGAGAAATCACAGCTAGACAAGCAGTGATCCCGTTTTCGGAGATTGCATGCAGTCGATGCCTTGATAATACGTCTCAGGATAAAAATCAACGAAGATAGAGATTGGTGGGCTGAAGAATAAGCGAGGGATGTTAGGAGATGCGACGGATCGCTTTGTGAGCATCGAAATTATCCAAGACAGGCTATACACAGCCATGGTCATTTGTAACAGGAGTTGACAATATTCGACGTCATGGAATGTCGCTTGGACAAGGAACGTGCGCAATGGACTATATCTGTAACACGACCAAGTTACATTCTGATGATAGCCATGATAAGCATTCGAACGCACTATATATTTCGCGCGATTGACTGTATCGGGAGCAAGCCACCCGACGCATTTGGTGATCAGGGGAATAGATTGCGAGATTCCATTTTGAGTGCAGCGTCATGAATGACGAGGGAAGCGAAACGACCCAAACGTAGTGCGTGTTCTCTGTTGCAGGATTGATGAATCAAACATGACATCCTGGAAACAAACCGCAGACTAAGATGCGTGAGATTGATTAACGCTGAGAAGCGTGGACGGCTTCAATTCGCCATACGCTCTATTAGCGCTCGTACTCTTGTGAAGATGGTGTGCTGTCGATAAAATTGCATTCAACTATCATGGGAAACCAATATCTAACATCTTCAGAGTGCCAGTTAGACTCGTGCCGTCAAAGCTAACGAATGGACAAAGAACTGAACTTCTTACCATGAGATATCATGGATGTTGCAGCAAGTGGATCAGTACTCACCTCCGCCTACAACGCGCAGCACAGTAATTCTGACAAAGCGGACAGCTACAAGTTCTGTTGTTTCCCAATCAAAGCCGTCTACGTCGAGGGATCTTTGTAGAAGCCTCAGGTGAGTGATAAATCAGGATATATCACGCCTGCAAAGCCCTGGCATATATATCTGCGTTGCCGTCGCATGCCGAGAGCGTTCTTCGTCATGTCGGCTTAGGAGGATTAAAAATCGCCACGTCATGCTGTTGATCTGTTGGAGCAAGTACTTCTTGAGCATCAGTTCAACAGCAGCATCTCCTCAAATGGCTCGATGAAGGGTTTGAGAACATACTAGCGTAGATTCGTGCACATTACCTACTAAAGACCATGTCGGAGGTTAAGGATTCGTCAACGTTGCTGCCTTCAAGGGACTGATATTACCCGCCAAATCCCGCTTTGGGCGGATTGCCTTTGAGCTCCGTATGCTCCACACAGTGTTTTTCGGTTAGGAAAGCGGAGAGGTGAAGCATGGAAAATGGTGAGAGCGTGAGAAGCTTCATGACAATTGATGTATTTGACCCTTGTTTGGCAATCACAACCAATACGACTGATCCGCTCGTCCAGAGCTCAGCGCTCGGCACTCAGCAGCGGTTTGACAAACGCGTCGACTCGAGTGATGACTGCTGGAACGCACGAAACCATATTGATGTTGGAAAGTTGATGCTAGAGTTCTTTCGGGTGTATAACACACGCAGCATTGGTCCGATTAGAACTGCAACATAAGACTATTTCGATACGATGAAGATATCATCATTTCATTCATCCCACCCCATAAAAAAAATTCCACTCGATCATGAATACTGTACAAATGACTCCTCGTTGGACGAAGATCGAGTTTCAAAGCTCTCTGATCAGGCTTCTCACGTCGCCGCCTCTCTCAAACCAAATCTCTCAGCAGTGGTCCCTAGAACAGGAAGGCCTTCTCTAGATGCGCGCATCGGGCATAAGCAGGGATGAGAAAAGCTCCTATGTGCGAGGGCAGGGATGAAGGATCAAAAGGGCGATACGTGTTAGAGAAATGCAAAGTCAAGTAGGGTCAGACGACTATCCTACAATAAAGAAAGAAAAGATGAGCGAAGGGTCAACGAGAAAAGTCAGAAGATGTCCTTACGTCACTGGGTACCTCACATGGCTTCTACACAGCGACATAGTGATACGGATCCACTAGCTTGCCTGACTGTCGATTGAGCGGTGAGGAGGGATTCCTCGATGGAATTGGCGGCAATGCCGACCTCAGAGATAAGAATGAGGCCAGGCTTGATGCCGAGGAGGAGCGGGAAGGATGAAGAGGAATAATTCTTAAATCTGAAGTTGAAAAAAACCATGGTAATGAGAAGCTGCACAAGAGAAGGAGACAACTTACGAACCTTTTTGATTGGGCCATCGAGCCTCATCGGTGGGACAGTATCAGAGTACTGCAAGTGCGCACGCGAAAGGTAGGTGTGTGGATAAATTCGCGTGCGCAAGAAAACTAGGTGTGTGTATAAATCCGCCAGCGGTGGCATGCTCAGGCGGCTGTCGAGAGAGTGTCTGATGAGCAATAAGGAGTATATAGAAGGTCAAAAGCAAGCAAACCTTGATCCGTAATATTGCAAGTGAGATGGTGAAAAAACGACGATGCATATACATGAAGAGTGTTGGGAGGGAGGAGAGCTTCGGGGAAGGCATTTATGCAGTCGAGGGTCGCCACGTGAAACGAGTATGTCCCAGATCGGGATGTGGTTTTATGGCGCTTTTGTCGCTACCTTAGTCAAAGCGCAAGTCAAAGGTGGACAGAGCTTGAGAGTGTGCCACACGAGCTCCACCGCGTAGGACTTCTATCAAAAACATATAGACTTTTGATGAGTGGTCAGGTTTCACAGACGGAAGCTGGTCGATAACATATGAATACCAGTCCCTGGAGTGAACAAACGAAACAGCGCGCACCCTTTTATCTGCGTCCGTGGGTGTAGATGCGATCAGCAAATGCCTGAACCCTATAAGGCTGGCTCACCTCAGGTTCCATGTCGAGAAAGACATTGATTTAGACAGACGCGATATCGTGATAAGTCGCTCGCGATTTTTAAACAGGCAAAGAGGACGAACATCGCCGGTATATGTTCCGGTCAACGAACGACGCGTCGACGACGTCGCGACTGGATGCTTTCCAAATGAGCAAAAAGCTTACAAATGTGGACGTCGCTTTTGGACCGTCCACTGTCGCTTCCCAGCTCCTCTCACCCCCGAGCACTCCATTCTTCTCATAGTCGCTTGAGCTTAACGCATATACTGGGTTTCAAAGTCGTCGTCATTCTGGCGGCATTGAATTCGAAGCGGGCATGGACATGCAACGTGCAGGGCGTTCAGAAACATAACGCGTTCAGAAACATAGCGCGTTCAGAAACATAGCGCGTTGTCGACTTGGGTGGACCTGGCAGCTCGGTGAGTGGCAACATCACGGCGCCAGGGATACAATTGACACTTACTTTTCCAAGTCCGAAGGTTGGGCCACTGGGAAAGTAGAAAGCCATCTTCTTGAGTTCGAATCACCGTCCATCGCACGCCGCCTCCAACACAAATCCTCAACTTCCCATATCGATCAGATCGACCACCATGATGTCCTCTGTCCCGAAGACTTCCCAATGCTCCTGTACTTTTTGTTTTAAGAAAGCGAAGCATAGCAATAAACTTTTGCGATGCAGTGGTGAGCCACTGAGTGCCTCGTTGATGTCATTCTCAATACTAAATTGGGTCAAAGGTTGCCACTTAATGTACTACTGTGTTAGTGACCTTCGCTCTCACGCTCGAAATAGAGCTAACCGACCCATTCTGTAGAGCAAAACATGTCAAGAAAGCCATTGGCCAGTGCACAAAGACCTCTGCAAGAGCCTGCGGCGGACTTTGGCGCCCGATGGCCCTCTCTCGTTGATAGAACCCTTGTCTGGCAAGCGCAAGCTAGACATTTTGAACGATCTTCGTTTGTGGCGTACGGTAAGTATCAGATTTGTATGTGCTACGCATGAGCGTTCCCATTGATTCTCTTTCTTGTATATGTCAGACGCATCAGGACGCCCTCACCTTCGTCACTATTCAAGCCTTGCAGTTAGATATCTTCCCCGAGCGTGCCAAAGATCAGTTTCTCGAAATTGACCTCGAGTACGCATCGGACCAATCGCGCGACAAGTTCATCGTCAAATCCGGGCGCATTCACACTGATGTTCCTGCTGAGGAAATGCTCTACAAGAATCCTCCTAGAACAACAGATGACGGTCCTGCTGATGGCACGGCGATAGTGGCAAACCTCAGTGTTTCGTGTGGCGGTGTGTCCAGTGCGATAGGGATAGTGATGGGAGCTAGTTTTGTCCCTCGAGTGTCTGCGACGAATTGGCTTGATATTTTGAAAAAGGTGACGTCTCAAGAAGAAAGCATTCACACCTTCAAAGACATATTGGGCGCAGTGCGTCCATATCACAACAGCCGTATGAGTAATGATCCGTCACTCTGTGAGTGCAAGTGCACGTCTCTCTGTAATTGAAGAAGTTTTTATACTTTTTGGACAGACCTTCTCGCGAAACTAGCCCGCGATGTGATAATAGGGGACGTGTATTCCTCTAGTGATCCAACTTTCCATACGACCGTTTTCATGGCGCTCTCAACTCCGGGTTCTGGCTAGTCTTCGTCAATTCACATATATCCGTTGCAGTGTTCCACTTGTAAGCATCCAATTCTTCATTCACAATCAAGGTGGCTGATGGACCCATCAGAATTCATCAAGCGAAGGTGTGCGTGATCGTGATGTATCATATACATGTATTTTTTTTTTTTTTTTTTTTTTGAATCCAGTTTATTGTCCAGGCAGGGTAGCAGAACCCTATGTCAGACATTTGAATACATGGAACTCGTAATACTACTTTCTTCAGTCCCGACCTGCCTCTGAACCGGCAACTATCGTCTGATGTGAAAGTGTCGGAGTTTTGGCAATACGAGGGAATGTGTAGTGTAGGCTCGGTCGTGTATGATGCTTGCCCGCTTGCACGGGCATGCACGAATAAGAGATGTGAGACCTATGGGTTAACGAAAAGACGCCTTGGGGAGGAGGGGATAGGGTGGGGGGAAGTGGGAAGGTGAAATGGCGTGTCGATGGGGAGGTATGAGTAAGAGTCGCAAAGATTGCGCGACGTGAGACCGGACCTCTCGAGGCTTCTTCTTCTCCCGCTTCAAACAGCTCTGCCTACCCTCTGCCGCTCTCACTAATCCACCTGCAACCTAACCGGATCTACACACGCACCGCGGAGAGCTGTGTCCGCGCAAACGTACTTTATTCGAGCGAGGCGAGGGGAATGTAGAGGAATTCGACGATAGTATCGACATGAGAATATGACCGTATGACAACTGGAGTGAAGTGTCGGATGAAGCGAGTTGACGCCCTGCAAATATCTGACAGTATCATGGACGAAAGGACTATGTGCGAGGACGGATCTCACCAAACTGTGTAGGGAATCTCCCTGTACCTTGAACATACCGCAGCAGGGGTCTGAAAGCGGCACGATCCGCTAGAAAGAAAGCCAACGGAATGTCTCTGCGTCGCGGCCAGTTACGAGTTAAGACGTGCCTTTCGTGTTCATATTTTGGGCACTCCAACAGAAAGTGCTTAACTGTCTCGTTTGGTTCGCCACATGCCGGACAGCGAGATGAATCAACAGCCTTGATGCGGTGCAGGTATTTGTTGAGAGGAACATGACCAGTACGAAGCTGATATAGTAGACTGATTTGACCCCTGTGGAGTTCCTCTTCGTGGACTAGCTTCAGGAAGTTGTTGGAGGGGAGCTTGGGGTCGATGCGAGAAAGCTTGGTGAATCGAGGAGATTTCTCCCACATGGCATTCCATTTCGACATAACATTTTGTAGAAGCTTCTGACGCGTGGCCGAAATGCCTATAGGGGGGTGTCCCTTGAACTTGCGCAGGAATTTGGGAAGAGACTTAGCTGGGCTTGAACGACCGTTGGCTGCCTCCTTGGCAGCTTTGTCCGCCAACTCATTTCCTTCGATTCCTTCATGACCCGCAACCCAACGAAACTCAATCTTGAAGTCTGTACCAGCACGGGTGCGTTTGAGCTCATGTAGCAGACGCTGCGCTTCGATAGACAAAAATTGACCCGAGCCAGCACGAGGCTGCCAAGTCGCTTTAAGGGCCGCTTGGTTGTCGAGGTTGACAGAGATGCGGGTGTTTGAGTTACGTTCTGTACTAATCAGGTGTAAGGCAAGGATGGTGCCGAGAATTTCAGCCTCATAGACGGTGTGCTCTGTGTCGGGTCCTAGGTGGAAAAACAGCATGCGAGGCAGTTTGCATTCGCGCAACAGAATTGCAGCCGCCCCTATCTCTCCGCCCTGACCAGAACCATCTGAGTAGATTCGGATGGCGGCTTGTTGGGAACTGTCCTGCTCAATAGAATTGTCGCGAGTCTCCGGAATGATCCAACTAGCATCCGGACAAATTCCTGGACGTGTGACGACAGCCCGAATCTTCTCGAAACGGGAGGGGTGGAGGCGGTTTAGGTGTAGTAAATGATGTATCGAAGACTTGTGACGCTTCACATAGGAGCGGGCGCATTGTTTAACCAGCGGATGGAGGGGGTGTGGCGGTGAAAGAGAAACAAGACGAGTGGCTGCACGGATACAGTGTTTCTGAACAAGGAGCTCCATTGGGAGGAGATTGGCGTGCGCATCTAGAGTGTCCGTAGCAGAAGTGGGGAGCCCTCCTAAAATAGCTCTTGATGCCGTTCGTTGAGCGCGCGCTAGCGCCTTAATTGCTCCCACTGAACCAAACCGACGACCAGCACTTGATCTACCATGAATTGGCGTGCACCAGACATCTGCCGCGTAGAGCATCTTCGGTACCGCAACCCCTATGTACATCTGACGCAATTGAGTGGGCTTCAGACCGAAGGAGGGTTTAGCGAGACGACTTAGCTGGCTGGTCCATGCGGCTCCTTTGCCCGCTGCATGCTGTGCTTGAATATTCCAGCGGAGCTCTTGATCAAATAAGACACCTAGGTAGCGAGCACTGAGACTGGGCTGAATGGTTGCAAGACCAGGAATAACGAGTGGGGGTCTAGCAAGTGGACATTTCTTTCTCGGGCGGAGCGGGTCAGCTTCTTTTGTTTGAGTGAAGTCGAGTAGGGCGAATTTGCTGGGTTCGAAATGGGAATTATGGTCCTTCGACCACTGTATAGCACCTCCATCACGAGTCATCATGTCTGCTAGAATCCGATGGGTGTCTTCGAAGGTACGACCGATAGCCAAGAGAGCGGTGTCATCGACATACGAAATCACGTATTCATTTGTTTTCTGTGCAGTTTTGGGGATGGAGAGGATGTCGGAGTTGTAGAATATGTATAGAATCATAGAGAGTGGATCGCCTTGCCCAATACCGTTTGTGATCTGAATTGCTGTAGAGACGTAGTCATCGAAGCGAAGGACAGTGCGTCGGTTTCTGAGCAAATTCTTCACAAACGAGATGTACTTAGCTGGAATGCCTCGCTTTCGCATATTATGTAGAAGTCGCTCTGTAACAGCATTTGGAAACGCTCCCTCAATATCTAGAAAGAGGATGGAGGCTACTTGCTTCTGCCGCCAAGCGTGTTTGATCTTCTGAACGATAAGGTGCATTGAATCGGTAGTGGTGCGGCCTGGGCGCCCTCCAAAGTGCGTTGGTGGAAGAACACCATCATATTTCTCACCTATGAAGGTTAATTGCTCGGCGACGATTGCAGAGAGCAGCTTAGCTGTAGTGTTTAACAATGCTATGGGGCGGTATGATTTGGGTACGTCATAACTCGGTTTGCCTGGCTTGCGCAGAACCGCTGTTGTAAACTCGCGCCACGGGTCAAAGTATGTATCTAACGAGAAAATTGCACTGTACAAATGGAAGAGATAATTGATCAGTACGTCCATGCATCGCATCAAGACGATGTTCGGTATCCCGTCAGGACCTGGCGCCTTATACGGACTGAGCCGCTCTGCGTTTCTACGAATAGTTGCACGGGAAATAGCTTGGAATTTACAAACCGGTCGGGGATATACAAACCCAGGGTCTATGTCTGAGTGTTCTGGTGGCGGCGGGAAGAAGACCCTTGCCAGAGCCTTCGCTTTTCCCTCGTTGGAGTCAACGAGTTGCTCAGCGCCTTCCGGGTTTTTTACCTTCAACGTAGGGATCCGAGTCTTCCCTCCATCGCCGGAGGGGTTTGAGATATAGCGATTTGCCGTCCAGATGTCATTGTTGCCTGCGTTGTCTAGCCAGTCCTTCCAGTGTCGTTCCTTTGTCTTGTGTATTTCCGCGGAGTACTTAGCCTTGGCTGCACAGAGGTCCGCATGAAGGGGATGACCCAGGACATCGCGCATCCGGTAGCATTTGCGTGTGAGGGAAATCATGTTTTTCCGCAATTTATCGAGATCCTTCGTCCACCACCGTTTAGAGTGCGGGCACGGCTTAGCTAACGGAACGACCTCGGTGATTGTGCGCTGGATGGAGTTGATGAGATGTGCTCCCGCTTCGTCAACTTCCTGTGTAGAAGTCAACGTGCGAGGTGGTTTCAACAAAAGAAACTCATCTAATTTTGTTTCAAAGATCTCCCAATCTGTTCCGCGAAAGTCCCGTCTTGGGAGGAGGTCCTTATGTGGTAATTGAAGGTCAAATATACTTACTATGGGGATGTGATCCGTAGTAGGGCCTTGCAAAGCCGGCATCGTGTCACAGGAAACGAGTGCTTCCAAAGTGTGGGGTGTACAGAACACATTGTCTAAGCGCGACCACTTTTTTGTGACTAGGTGGCGATGCGTCGGAACACCTGGGGGGAGAGCCATACGCAGGTCCAGGTCGGCAAGAGTGTGGAGTAGGAAATCAGATTCGGCAATAGCGTCCGCGGTGAATAGGCGTGTGTCTTCCACATGATCCCAGAGGGGATGATGGCGATTGAAATCACCTAGCCAGACCATGTGAGCATCGACAGTGGGGAGGATGACATCACCTTTCTGACGACAAAAACTCCCCAAAGCTGACAGCGTGCGACGGTGATTACAGTCGTTGTAAATATTGAACAACGTGAGGAAACCAAACTCGCCAGAGAACTGGACCACAGTGACGTCGTTGGATGGAAATTCAATCTGTCTCCATGAACAAGAAAGTAGATTAGCACGAATCAGTATAACTGATCGTTTAGGCTCGTTTATAGTAAGGTGCGAGGAGGGGTATAAAACATGCCAGTCATGCGAAGCTCTGGTGTTGCCCAGGAAATCTATGTACGGTTCTTGAAAAGCGATGACATCATAATTGTCATATGCCTTCGCGTTTAGAGTACCATGCTGCGAGAGATCAGAAGTATTGACATTTTCCTGCCAAATGCGCACTCCAGTTGAGAACTCCTTTGGAGAATCAATCATTGGTCTCCCCAGCGCGCGGGAGGCGACTGCCTCTGTAGACCGGGTGGACCCAGCTCAGACTCTGGATGAAGAGTAATATATGACAACGCAGGGGATGACGACCCTAGAGGTGAATGTCCCCGTAAGGGCGCTTGCGAATGATGAGGTGGCACATGCAAAGATGGTCCGTAAGACGATGCTCTATGGGAGCGTTGATCGTGCTCGTGCCCATCTGGGTGACGATTCTGTGGATGTGAATGGGGTGCAGGCTGAGGTAACGACTGAGACGAGGTGAAGTATCCGGGAATGGTCGTCTGTGTACGAGCTGCGGGCTGAGCCACTTTGTCTCGTGTGCCATGCACAGCAAATTCGTCAGGGAAACGACGGTCCATAAGGACTTTGACTGGAACACGGAAATGTGTACGAGGGTCCTCTGTGGGGAAATATTTGTACTGATTATCAGGGCGACGTTCGTCCAGCAACTGACACCTCTTGAGAAACTCTGGGCAGTTCCTGTCCCAGCTGGCGTGCGTGTTAACCCCGCAGGAAATGCAACGGAAAGTCCGGAAAGCGTTACAGTCAGCAGTCTTGTGACTAGACTGACCACAAGTGCCACATGCGCTCTGATGATTGCAGTTGCGCGCTATGTGCCCATAGCCTTGGCAGTTACTACACCGAATGGGTTCGGCCTTGAGCCGTTCGGGCAGAACGCGACGCCCACGAATGGTGAGTCCATCCATGATCAACTGATTCGCGATGTCCATCGAGGACACATTTAAGATACAATGGCCTACCATTTGAGTCGCATGCCTCTTCTCTTTGGGCTTGACCCAACGAGCAGAAGGGAGAGACAGCGGCGGAAGCTTATACCGTTCTTCGAGTTCCCTAAGATCAGCTGGTACATCAGGACGAAAAGTGAAGGGGACGAAGCGGAGAAGGAGCGGGAATAAACGGAGCTTGACCGCCGCGCCGTTGCCGAAGGCGTTCGCAAAGGGTGAGCTGATGGGAGGGGAGCGGATCCAATCCGCCGCTTCCTTGGTGTCAAACTGGAAAACAATACCCCCGTTCTGGATCCTGAAAATGTCCTCGATGACGATGTCGAAGGAAGGTCGAGGTTCGGCAGTCTTGCAGAAGTGTATCGCGGTGTCACGAATGGATTCAAGGCTACGGGCCGGGACCGATTCGCTCCCGGGATAACTGAGGTCCACGAGAATTTGTCTGGCTTTGAGAATGGTTTGGCGAGCCACCTTCGGGTCGATCAAATTCTGTCCATGACCGCTGGCCGAGGTATTGAGAAGCGCGTTCCGATACGACATAGCAGGGCCGGATTGTGAAGCGAGAGAGTTTGACGGGGTGGAAGAGGAAATGACGGGAATCGACTCGACTCGTTTGGCTACTGCATCCAGCTTTTGCGTGGCATCTTGCAGGCCATCTAAGAGTGCCTTGTTTTCTTCCGCATATTTCTTCTGCGAGTTTTCCAAATCTTCCTTCAGTTTCCGAAGCGGCTCGAGGTCCGGATCCGTGCGGGTGGGGGGGACACTAAGGGAGTCTACCGACTTTTCTACCGAGGAGGTGGAGGCTTTCAACGACTCGCTCATATAGGCGAGTTGATTGATGTCGGGACTTAGCTTGTCTAGTAACATTTCCGAGACCCTCCCTGCTATGCTCTCCACCTTTAAATCCTCATCGATCTCTCCTAGCAGCAAGGCTACGGCTTGGATGAGGGATTTCGACGTAGCCGGCATCTTTGCCCCTTGAGAGATATGCCACAGTGTAGCTCGCAACGCATCTATGGTGAATTCTTCGCCCAGGATAACTAACAAATTCTTCTCTAGGAGGGCTTTCGCTTCTGCAGCATCCTTGACTTCCGAGGGTGAGCTTTCCATCAACTCGTCGATATCCATGGAGCGCGATGAGAGACGCCCAGGTGAGCTGGGACCCCGAACCGTCGACGGTGCTTTCGACACTTTCGACGCCCGAGTTTGGGGTGTCATGATTCTGACTTAGTCTCCCTAATGAGACTGGAGCAGAGGCGCTCACTAGATGTATACGAAGTAGATTTAAACCAAGAGTCCGTCGCGTTGACGGAATGCAAAGGAAAAGAGGCGCCAGCGAAGGCCACAAAAGGCTGGGGTCCTAGGGGTGCCGGGGTACCGGAGATGGAAGTCCGAGCTTATTCCGACCAGTTTCCATATACATGTATACTGTTTACTTTGAACGATGCCGACTCTTAAACGACCAGATTTGATACTCTGTAATTCAATTCTTCTCAGGCAGGAATGTCAACGACTATTTTGAGATGTGAGTTCCAAGCTAAGGTGCGATGGCACCGAACTGGTGTCGAAAAGTGGACGATAGGCCTCGCTTGGCCCGACAAGCTGGGACCTTTCTAAAGACATCCGTTTCACTTCTTCATCAGTCAAATAAATCCGTCAGTTCGTCATTCTCGCCAAGTGAAGGACCCTGAGTGACTGTCACCGTACCCATACGCCTTCTCCTAGCACGATCCACCTGGCAGGGCGCGCTCCAGAGCTGCCATGCTGTGGCAAGCATCGGGCTCTTTGCGCGGCTCGATGTGATGAATTATGACATCAACACCAATAAGGGCAATGACAAGAGCAACGGGAGACGTCCTGACGCAGGCAAAGAGAACGTGATATATGGTTGATATATGATTAGAATCCCACCCAGAAAAGTTGACAAAAGTATGTAGATAGTGGAGGAAGACCGGCCCCATCCGATTTATGACGGTAGCCTCTAAAACCGTATAGGCGAGCGGGATGCTGTAGCTTGAGCTGTTGATCATGGAAGTCGATAAGGCCGAGGCGACTATATTCGTAAGAGTCCACGTCAACGCTGGTTGTAGAGGCCATTTGGAGTGTTGCATGATCCTGCCACTAGCGTTTGAACCATCTGCAACTAGAAATTCGAGGAACAAGAGGTCGCAATGGCTGACTGTAGATAGGCGTTCACGTTGAGGAGGAGGATCCAGTAGGGCGCACGGAGGATGCGGGGAGGAGCAACGCTATGAGACCAGGAAAGTAGGTATGACCGAGTGGTCATTTTGGATGGAACGGGTGGCGAAGCAGGGAAGCAGGCCACTCGTACATCGTTTGAATATCACCCTTGCAAGTGATCTATCGAGGGCAGGGTACGTGAGCGCGTCGTCCCTGCCAACCCATATCGAAGACCTATGGTTCTACAGTGGCTTGATCATATCTAAAAAGCTTAGAATCGTCGGTCTGGTCAATTTCATCTGGCCATCCGTCCTAGTTGACACAAGGGATATAAGTCAGACCGGTTGGCGGAGAGAATAGCGACACGTGCAGTCATCCACGTACAGTATGATTCCTCGTCTGGTGACCCATCAAAGGACAGGTTGCCCATTGACTTGATGTAGCCCCCGAGCCAATTGCATGCGGTTCCTGATGAAGCGTTTAGTGAAGATATATACAAAATAGATGAGGACAAGGCTGACCGTCACTACGCGCATTGAACCCAACGCCGAACCATGTGATTACGCATTGGCCGCCTAGGGGTTATAGACCATTGGGGATGCAATGCATGAAGACTGCAGTCGTGCTTGTGCACCTTCCGGATCCTACAGGCATCGATGCAATCGCCATGAGACTCCCAAGGCCCTGTCTCTACCGGCGTTCGATTGGCAACGAAACAACATCCTGCTCATGAGTTGATATATGCGCTATATGCAGGATCGATGCCAAACAGGACAACGGTCCTGATCAAATCGTGAGATGGGCCGACGAAGCCTTCGCACGCATGCCCTCATGTCTCCTTTTTCACGTCCTTGGACAGACTCCATGCCACTGTAATCATGAGGGGAGACAGTCCAGGAGAAGATGTCGAGAACCTGTAAGTGTCTTCGTAAAGGCGATGATACTGTCGACATCCACAGATCGCCGATGAAACAATGTCAGTGCTCGCTTGCTCGAGTGCCCATTTGGTACGAGCGAGCAGCGATATGTAGCGAGGACTACAGAGTCTGGTTTTGGTGGCAGGGCAATATAAGAGGTACTTCGACAGCGAACAGTTAGTGGCAGGAAATGGAAGACATTGAAGGAGAGCATACAGTGTCCATGTCACCAAGATCGTAAACGCGAAGCTTTAGTCGGCGCTGGTTCAAGAAAGCCCCGAGAGCAAAGGGATATACAGGCATCATCATGAAGGCTATTGAAGGAAGAGAGGGTCGATTGGGGCGTATTTAAACAATTTCGATAGACCATGTGGCATGCTGTTTATTGTCCACAAAGCTCGGTCCGCAGAACTTGCCTATTGTCCTCCGCCACGTCCAAGGCCCAAAAGGCCGCCCACTATCGTGATTGTGGCAATCCTACGGAAATGGGGCTGCCAGGCTCATACGACACATCTATTTACGCACCAAGAAACCACATTCTCCGCTGCATAGATCCGCAAGAAAATTCTCGTCGGAACCATACTTAAGCCAAATAAATCCATTATGACGACGTAAAGCCCTGCAGACGAGATCGAGACTAGGAAAATCAGCGCATGTGCTTTCTAAACTCTTCAGGACCGGGTGCAAGCCATATCAGCACGGGTAGTGTCTATTGCTGAGAAAGAAACGCGGGAGCTTTCCGGGAGTGATGATAATAAACCCAACAAAAAGAAAGGACAGCGTCTCAAGAAAACCTGTTGACGATGATTGTCGATAGTGCGGGAGGGTCCGATACATGGACCTTGGACTGAAGACTCAATCAGAAAGCGACAGAGAAAGAAGAGATTAAAGATGCGAATGCTACTGGGAGACGAATCCTCATACAGGTCAATACTCGAACAGTAGCAAAATGGTAGAAATGAACATACCAAGAAAATCCTGTGCAATGACTTTTGTCCCAAAGCCAATCTCCAAACGACTCGGGAGGTAGCACATCCAAACCCAAGCACTAAACCCACTCATCATCTGCAATACTGCAGTCGCTAAAAAAATGGAGGGAAAACATGTACACAGCAGGTAGAGCTTCCGATATGTCGTCATCTATGGTTCGTGATAAGGGCCCGATAGGACCATGCTGCATCTTCCATATCACACAAAAGGTTTGGTCATCGAGAGAAACGTTGAGGACACTGGGCCAGCTCCGTACGAGAGGGACCCTGAGGGACCGCACAACGCAGACGGTGTTGTGACGGACAAAGCCGGCGGAGTGTGAAACAAATGCTCTCGAGTTCTATCTCTACGAGCTCACCTCCACAGATTCTCATTCATTCGTCACGGCATCAAAAAAGCCGCTCACTGACTGCGCTTGGGAAATGCTCGGGATCGTTCTGAAGAATATTGGTGTATTACCAAACTTTCGACCCATCTTGAATTTTTCTAACTCAATGCCAGTCGCTCTTGCTCGACGACAATTGTCGTCTCCGCCGAGCCCAACACGGTCTGATCAATAAACATGGCTCCAGGTGTCGTGTTCTCTGAACATCAGCCCTCGTCTCCCATGACTCTTGAAACTAACTCAGTGTAAAATTCCCGAAATATTCTTCAATACTTTCACAGCGCTCCTTCTGAGTTCAGCGTTCCGCGTCCATTCCGCCCGTCTACGAACAAAAATAGAGGGCGATTTTAGCTAGGTCATCATCTAGTAACGGCATCACATACATCACTGGGCCTTTGAAAAAACGCTATATCAGTCACTTGCGTTTTTGCGAAGATAGGCAGAGTTCCGTTCATATTCTGAATTCCAATGTATGTTATGCCTGGTCCACCCTCTACCCCTTGTTCCCACTCCTCCAATCTTCCTCACTGATTCAGGCTTCTCAAACTCAATGATGCTTCAAAATCTCACGTTGGCGACTTGTAGGTCTCACTGCTTCGTGCAGAGACCAATTTAGTGTTCCGTCCATTTTCCGGATAACGCACTTCGGTACGCTTGTACCCACATTTCATTGGCTTTCCTACCTCATAACATGATCTTCACAGACGCCGGCTGATCTTACAATGGGAAGCCGTCCCTTATACACCACCTGTTAGGTTCCGCTCACTTTCCGAAACCCAACAGGGCGATGTGATCACGCACATTGGGTGAGATGGAAGAGATGCTTGGGCGCTCACAAGGAAGAATCTGTGGGCGCAACTGATCAGCTGACATTGAGACTGCGAATAAGTAGTACCACCATGGTGGCATGAGCCTGCATCGCATGAGAGATTTGGCTCTTCAGGTCTAGCAACGGTTCGGGCAGTATCCTAGAAGACCTTGCTTGAGCTATTCTTAATCATGATAGACAGAAAGTTATAAAGGGGCCGACAAGATCCTTCGAACAGCAAACTGCTCCCATCTTCTGTTTTTTGTGAGCATCGATCTATTTGCGCAACTTTGCCATTACGTTGACCAGAACTGTGTTTCTCTAGACTCCGTCACATCCACCGCTCTATACAACTCACACAGATGTGCGTCTGTTCTTCCAACTAGTTATGACTGATGGTCCACCTGACACAGCACAATCGTTTCGAAGTGATAATGTCTCTTGACAAAGCAGGTAATGGCACCTCTTATCTATAGCATTCGCATGCAGGACCTGAGCGATCCACTCTCTGCAGAATTTAAGCAATTCTTCAGCAAGCTTAGCGCGGTTCGAACAAACGACGCCCGGTCGGCAGCACATATCAAGGCGGTGGAGTCCGCGTCGAAAGATGTCCAACCAGAACCAGGCCTTCTGATTGTCGGAGCAATCGAAGGCACCATGTATTTCTTACTGGGAAAAATCCGCGGAAAGGGCACTAACGATGTGTCGCCCGACGAAAGGCATGGCTTAGGTGACTTTTCTGGAGACGCGGTTCCGGACAAGGTCACTGGAGGCGGCACATTCACCATGACGTTGAAAGAAAAGAGCGTCGACCTGCGATTGAATTATGATGAAGAGCGTTCCACCTATACATACTCGGCAGAAGGTCATGAATGGGATATCGATGGAGACTGGAGTGGCAGTTGGACAGACAGCTTTTGAGACTTATTCCCTGGTGAGTACCGCTTTTGCTTGTTGATACCGACGGTAACTCACAGCGTCACCTCGCGGTGGCATTTTCTCTGCAGCAATTGTCTCAACTCACTCTCCAGCCCAGTGGCAGCCCTATTGCAACCGCTTTCTATGAGTCGTAGTTTTGTAACATCCATGCCAGCTCGCCTATGGGATTCTCAAATATACATTGGAACTATCCTGTGTTTTTGATTGGTGCGGAACGCGTCGATCTCTGTAGTGTGATAACCAATCCTGGCCAGTAGTGACTAGGCTCCATCGTTCTCAAGAGCAAACGGTTGGTGGATTCACTGCAGACGATGGCGGTCGATTAGACAGACAAGGGAGGCGGAGTATGAACTTTGAAGCGAGTTCGAACTCCACGATCTCATCTTCACGGATCCTTAACCAATCGTGATCGATAGTCTTCGTGGCTGACCTTTCACAGAAGACAGAAAACATCAGCAAACCTGTAACCGGTCCCAGCCAGTCCCAGAGCCCCAGATGCTCCTAGATGCTTAGGTCATCTGGGGATATCTGGCTAGATGTCTGTGTATGGCCAGATCTGGACAGATAAGGTGCTCTATCAATAAGCTGACTAGGAGCACATTTCCGGAAGGCAGAGTATGTAAGATTCCCACAGTACCGAAAAGTCAAGAAATACATTTGTTGGACTTCAAAGATTTTAATTGACATTGGTGCTATCTGTTAGATTTCAGCTTGTGAGTGGTATTGGGATACTTCCCTGTATCATAGCTTTCAAATGATGTATCATATGCCATCATTCTTCCATGGATAGATGCTAAAAATGCGAAAATAGATGACACCTCACAGAGTTTAGGCATCTCAAATTCTTTGAAGTCTCAAAAAGCGCAATATAACCTAATTGTTGAGGAAGGATATTATGGTCATATGGTGGAGTGGATAATTCTGGTACTAACATTGCTCTCAGCCGGTGAATAGTTCAAGAGGTTCTGGGTTCAATCCCGGCTCAGTATGGATTAATTTTTGCAGTCGTCTATTGACGACAATTATCTAATCACTTCCATATATGGTGCATCTGGACAGATATGTCCAGACACTGGCCAGAAGTCATGGTGTCTGTCTAATCGGGGACTCACTAGGGGCATCTGGGGGCTCTGGAGCGTCTGTCCAGCTCTGTACAGACGCTTCCCAGTTTGCTGATGAAGACAGTCGTTCTGTGTATAGGCCAGCTACTGGCCAGCTCCACACGCGGATGGTTGTTGTGACGGACAAAGCCGGTGGAGTGTGAGAGAATTGTTCTGAGCTTACCTCCACTTAGTGTCGCTCTTGCTCGACGACAAATGTTGTCTCTACCGAGCCTAACACGGTCTGCAGTGATCAAAAAAAGGTGCTCCAGGTATCGTGTTCTCTGAACACCAGCCCTCGTCTCCCATGACTCTCGAAACTAACTCAATATAAGATCCCCCGAAATACTCCTTAATACGTTCATAGCGCTCCTTTTGAGTTCAGAGTTACGCGACCCTTCCGCCCTTCTAAGAATACAGTTAGAGGGCGAGTTGCGCCAGATCACTATCCAGGAACGGCCTCTTACCACTGATTGAACACGCTATATCAGTCACTTGCGTTGATTTGCGAAGACACAGGCAGATGGATGTTTTGTATTGTCCACGCTCCACCCTCGTTCTCCGATCTTCCTCGCTAATTCGAACTTCTTACGCGAAATGATGCTTCAGAATCCCACCTTGGAAAATGATATATCCCACTGCTTCGTGGAGAGGCCAATTTAGTGTTCCGTCCAATTTCCGGGTAAACGCACTTCGGTACGCCTGTATCCACTTTCAATGGCTTCCCTACCTCATAACATGACCTTCACAGACGCCGGCTCATCTGTTATTGAGAGGCCGTCCCTTGCATTTCTCCATGTTAGGTTCCGCTCACTTTCCGGACGCTAACAGGTCGATGCGACTACGCAATCTACCCTGGCACGTGAGTTTGTGCTGTTCTTCCATTCATTTCTAACAGCATCACATTATGCGTTCTGTTTTCAGGATGCCCGCATTTGTGCTAGATATATCGTTCGCAGAAAGATATATCCCAATCTCTCAAGCAGCATTCCAGCTTCTTTCTCATCCATGTAGGCATTGCCCATTTCTTACGACCGTCCAAGCGATTAAATGACTATGTTCTTCATCTAGCCGGATTTTCCCCCGTCGCCTTTACGCAACCCGATGCTGTAGAGTACCTCCCCCTCCACCCAGTATCCATCGCGGTGATTGACATGCTCTCTCACAATAGGAACAACAATGTCCGACCATAACGCTGAAGGTGAATATCCCCTCTGTTGCCTTTATCATATCTCTGGTCATAAGGATGAAGATCCTGTTCTCTCCTGTCACCTTTACGATGTACAGCATTATCGCGCACCTCAGTATCGATCATAATTATTGACGCACGTTTCATGATAGAACTACTTACCTCAAATATTACAGCTGAAGGTGATGCCCTACGTGCATGTCCTTTCTAACGCGTTTATACTCAGACAATAATTTTACAGAGTTCGATGCCTTCTTCGTCGACGTTGCTGCGAAGAAAGCTCAAGGTCTCAAGGCTTTTTCGTCCGGCAGTGGGCGCTTGATCGTCACAACTGACGGTGCAAATCTGTATTTCTTCGCTGACAATATCTCGGTCTTGAAGGATCAGGCACTTTTGACGGCCCGGGGATCTCACCCGCATTTGAAGGCGAGAGTGGCCAGTTTCGCCTGGTCTTGACTATCAAGAATGCGACATTGTGGTTATACGACTGGGAAGGCTCACTTATTCGAAAATACACGGGAACGGGCAGCGCCAGTGAGGGGATCGTCGGGACCTATGGAGGCCGATGGAAAAGTTAGGTACAGGAGGTACGCACCACAGATTTCCCGTGGGCGCCGGCATTCACCCACACACTCTCTCCTTACGCGGGATGAGGAACCAGCTCTTCTCGTCTTGTGTCTTGGGTGATATGTCTCATGGCGGTAGCTTTTCCCCACAGGGGTTTTTTAACGCACCCGTCTTGCCTCATTCTCCTCATGTCTCGCATTCTACATAACACTCGAAATACAGTAACGACGGTCTCATTTTCAATCATGATCCCGCGTTCGCTTGGAAATCTGGTGACGAAGTTAGTGAACGGTTTAGGACTGCAAGGTGCTGTCTTGGCGTCCACCCAATTAAACACTGAAGGTTGAGCAATTTTGCGACATAAAGCTCTTCCATTCACCTCTCCAATCTATAGAACACACAGTCTATGCGGACTCGGTGACGGTAAGTCCATCTTTTGTCACCTGAGATGGAGGACCTTCAAGGCCAAGGCGCATTTGACCCATTTTCATCTCGCGAGGTGGTTTCAAGAGACAAAGCACGGTGGCATGTAACCAAGACAGTGGCAAAGCGTGGACAATAGCCTTGTCCACGCCTAGCTTGGACCACCTGGCGGCACTTGGACCACCCGGCGCTTGGACCACCTTGCCTCGACATATAAATACCCCCCTGCAGCCTCTCGTTCCTCCAACAACAGAACTCGCCCCCTTGTCCCACATCTTCATCATTGCACTGTTAGATGCACTCATCAATCCTCCTCTGTCCTCTCCCCACCAATGCCTCGAACGACGTATGCCACGCCCCTCCTGCCCTCGTCTAGCTCGTGCTCATATCCATCCTCCCCCTAGCCCGATCCACCGGACGGCGCGCGCGCAGGAGCCGCCTGTTCAAAGAGAACGCATGCACAAGCAAGCACCGACATTATCCGCCAGCGCTCCCACAAGCGAGCACTGACATTACACGGCCACAAACCAGGCCAAAGGCACGGTCATCCGTCCATCCGATGCTCGTGCGTGTGTTCTGCACCTTGCTTGCCCTCTTCAAAAACTGACCTGGGACACATTGGGCCGGTTGACGCTTCACAGAATCCGGGTGTGGGATATCAGTGACGCGCCTTCATCCAAAAGACGTCATGGCGACTGTCGGCGACCACCTATCAACTAGCGCCATGGGTCCGCCGTCAACCCATTCCAAGATGCAACAAAACGCTGTCGGCAGGGTCGGGGTTTATGCTCACCAATATCTTTCGGTTACGCTCCACAGTACAGCGGGCCGATGAATGTATGTCCCCATCCTTTTCTCGACGAGCGCCGCCGACTGACATGTTCCTTGTGCAGAGACCTCCCGACAGAGGTAAGTAGATGTCCATAGCGCGGGATTTGTTCGTATCGGTTTCATACTATCAGGGCGGGGGGATCATAATAGAAAGTGTTTTTGTGACTTTACAAGCATCGGCACGTTGCCTGCGCGGGCCCTTGAGAGAAACGCCCCGAAAAATAATCAGGAAGTCATTGCGTCCAAGGCGCCTGTCGCTCTGAAGCCGGATGCGAATTTTCCTGCAACGCCCACGTCTGAATTGCAGTGGATGCACGGCTGAGATGTAGCAAGAGAGTTGCGCACGGTATAGACATACCGTACAGACGCGTTCCACATACGCAAGGCTTACACTAACCGGCGAATCTCAACTTATCACCAGTACTGACACGTAGATTGACATGTCCTTTCGCAATCGTTGTTTTCATCCTTCACACTTTGGATGCACAGCAACCGCCTAACATCGAACACGAGAAAGATAGCATGCGATTGAGTTGGGGTGCGACAGATGGACGTGTGAGATGGAAACATGAAGCGTAGACAGGCGATGACGATTAGCGCAGAGTGAAAGTAGCTCATATAACAAACTTTTAATGTAGTACTCCTCCGCGTCTACATAGGCGCTCATCCTCTGCAACACGCTCACTCTTGGATCTTAGCCAAGATTTCCGCATCCTTGAATAGGAAATACTCCTGTGCAATCATGTTCGATCAGCACAATTCTATGCGTGCAGATTGAAAGACACACGCACCTCCTCGCCGACCTTGATCGAGTTGCCGCCCCAGCCGGGAAGGAGCACCCGGTCGCCCGCCTTGACCGACGTGGGCACGATCTTGCCCTCCTTGTCGGGCGCGCCGGGGCCGACCGCGATCACGGTCGCCTCAGGAAGGGGGCTGCTCGTCGCAGACGTCGGCAGGAAGATGCCCGACGCGGTTTTCTAAGCAAACGGGCGGGGCGCGTGAGACACGGCGGCGCGGTCAGGAAGGGAAACGCGAGGGGGCGTACCGCTTCTGGCTTGAATCGCTGGACCAGGACGCGGTCGAGCAGAGGGACGAGGGACTTGATAGACTTGAAAGTCGCCTGGGCAGCCTGCGTGACGCAGCGCACCCGCGGGTCGTCTACGTGTTAGCAAAGCGGCCCCGCGCGCGCCGACCACGATGCACGCACCATTTCAGTTATGCAAATGAAGCAAGAATGAGAAGGAAATGAGCAGAAAGGATTGGGCGAAGTGGAGGAGGAGGAGGAGGTGCTGGTGACTTGTGACTGGACGAGTGAGGGATGGAAACACGCAGAACGCGCGAGACTTTTCAGCCTTTTTATTTGTTCCGCGCAAACACTCATTTGTCATCCCCCTCACAAGTTCACCTCCTCGGCTCTCAGGTTCTCAGCAACCCTGAGCTCACTCCGTCGGGAAAAAAAACCCCGAGGAATATGCTAGAATAAAGCCTCTAGACAGACGAGTCGTCTCGTATTTATCACAGTACCACGAAAAGTCAAGGAAAACATTTGGCTTGCAAGGACGAATTAAGCAGTTGGAAAAAGGCTTTCAATCCAATGGAGACTTGAAGATCGTTGAGCGGAATCACTATCAGCAACCCACAAGCTTCACCAGTCGAGTCAGCCGCACGACAGTCGGTTCCACAGCTAAGAATTCGTAAGTATATATATATGCAGACTAGTGACATGATATACTGATGCAAAATACGACGCAGAAACGGACCGGGAGGGGACTGAGTACCGAATAGCCACAAGTGCGAGAGAAAAGGGAAAGAGAAAGAAAAAACGGACGGACGGAAAGGAACGGGCGGACATTCAGGGCAGCGGACAGACGTGAAAAATGAGAGATAGAGACAGAGGGAGAGAGAGAGAGAGTCGGTGTGATGTGCAACGTGTAGACAGACAAAGTATTGTAGAACAGTGAAAAAAAAAACACGACGCGGTGGAGTATACTGAACGAGAGGGGGTTGAGGGAGGGAGAGACCCGACTGGTAGAGAGTAGGACCGAGAGGCGGCCGAGAGTGAGGAGGAGGGATAATCGTGCACGGGCGCTCGTCGACGCGCTTAGATGGAGGGGACACTCGATCGGGGGAGAGAGAGCAGGGGAGGGCAAGGCAGCCTCAAGAAAGATCGTGCAGCACGGCAGGCCCATCACAAACGACACAAAAGGAGATCGGATTCCGGTCTGCGATAGAAGTGAAACGCGGATGCGGTTGCGGTTGCGAGCGCGGGCGTGTGCGGAGAAGAGATGGACGAGATTGCGAGTAGACGAGAGGTGAGGTGAGAACGACAGAAAAAGTGAACGTGCGAGGTATAAACCGTGTGCGTCTCCGCTCTACTCCCCGACGCCGCCCAAGCCGCAAGCCGCGCGCGCGCCGAACCGAAGACAATAGAAAAAACCCAATGAAGAAAAACAAGCAACCGGCCAACCAACCAACACCAACCAACGACCGCGCCCCGTCCGCTCAATCGACGTCCATTGAGATATCCCCAGCCACCAGTCCATACACCTCCCCGTCATCCTCCCGCACAACCCTCGACGGCCCCGCGATCATCGACACGTCCGCCCGCCCGCCGCCCGCACCCGCACCCGCACCCGCAACGGCAGGCGCAGGCGCGTTGAAAAACCGGCTCCGCTCCGTCGTCGTCGTCGTCCCCGTCGTCCGCGAAGGCCCATCCACAACAGGCACCATCCCACCCGGCATCGTCTCCGCGCGCCGCCGCACAGTCGCCGCAGCAGCCGCGGGGCCGTCCGCCGGATCCACCCTCCGCCGCTGGAACGGGATGAAATACGTCTCGCGCCCCGCCCGCTCGTCCGTCCCCACAAACGGCGACGCCTCGTAGAACGCGCGGCCCCACCCCGGGTTCCGCGCCGTGCCCCAAGCTTCCTCCATCTCCGCTACCGTCGTCGCCGCCGCTGCCGCCGCCGTTCCCTCTCTAGCCGTTGTCACTCCTCCCGCACCCGCGACGGCGCGCGCGCCCGGCCGCGGCGTGATGCCAGGCGGCAGCTGCCTGATGACGTTCGCCACCGCCCGCGCGACATCCGCCGTGTTCGCGCCCACGCCCACGGTCGCCATCACGCGCTCCCTCACACGCTCCGCGCGCCGCCCGAGCCCGACCACCGTCGCGCCGCCCGACACCGTATCCTCGTCCGCCGCGGTCCCGGTGGTAGTCGCGGCGTCCACGCGCCGCGGCGCGTCCTCGGGGTGCGGCGGCGCGGGCGCGTTCTCCGCCTCGTCCTCGTCCTTCGAGCTGCACCAGAACCGGTGCCCCTCGCTCCACGCCGTGCTCTGACAGTCCTTCCCGCAATACTTCGCCTTGCGACACCGCCTGCACTTGGCAAACTCCCGCGGATACGACTCCCACCGGCCGCACAGCACTGCGTCGCGCCGCGATCAGAAACCAAGCAAATAGGACACTGAAAAATGGAACGGAGACTCACTGTTCGCGCACTGCCGGATCCCGCCCCGCGAATCGTCCTTCCGACACGCGTTCCGCATGATCACGCCCGCCCAATACTGGATCTCCTGCGGCAGCGTCGGCGGCGGGTTCGGCAAATCGCTCTCCGACGAGCTCGGCCGGAACGTGAACCGCTCCACGAGCGAAAACACGTTCGTCTGCCGCACCGCCGGCACCGCCACTCCATCCTGCTGCTGCTGCTGTTGGTTCGCGGCCGCGCTCGAGGTGTTCGGGAACGGGGGCGGCTGCACGGCGGGTTCCTTACCCTTCGTACCGCGCTTGGCCAGCGTCTTGAAGAACGACGCGGACGCAGACGAAGACGCCACAGCCGGCCCTTGCTCATGCCGCGCACCCACGCCCGACGGCCCAGCGGCTGCAGACGCACCCGCGCCCGCCGCGCGCCCGCCAGCCTTGTACGACGCCGTCACGGGATGGAAGCTCGCGCGCGGCTTGTAAAACGCCTGCCGCACGTGCGGGTACTTGCTCAAGTACGCAAGCAGCTGCAGGCTCAGCAGCACGTCCTCGTCGCGGTACGGCCCCGCGTCCTGCTCGCCCGGATGATGGTGGTGATGGTGGTGGTGGTGGTGCCGCCCTGCCGCGCCCACGCCCGCGTCGAGCATCACCGGCGGCGCCGTGACCCGCGGGACGGCGGGCAGCGGCAAGTGGCGCTGCATCGGCGCGTTCGGGCGCACGGGCGTGTCCTCCTGCCCTGTCGTCGTCGCTCGCCGCGTCCCTGCGCGCGCGGCCGCCGGTGCCGCCGGGCGTCGCGAACAGCGGCAGCGCCGCGTTCCCCGCGCGCGGCGTCGCGTCGTTGCGTGCGCGCCGCGCGGTCTCCGTCGGGCGCACCGTGCGCGTAGTCTCGATGGCACCGGGGGCGCCGGGCGGCGCGCCCATCGCAAAGTCGTCGTTCGGCTCGAGCGAGACGATGCCGTCCTCGACGCCGACGCCCTCCCCGCCGACGTCCTGGTCGTGGTTGATGATGATGTGCGCGTCCGTGTTGAGCTCGAGCGAGACGCCGCCGCCGCCGCCCGCGGGCGTCTGCGCGCCCGTGTCGGACACGATGCCGACTGCGCGCCGGGTGTGCGGGGACGTCTGCGCGCGCGCGACGAGGGTGGTCATGGGCTCCGGGGATGGCGAGGCGTCGGTGGCGGCGCGGTCCATGTCGACGTCCGCATCGTCCTCCTCGGTCTCAGTCTCTGGTCTGGACGTGTTCGCGGACGTCGAGGACGAGGCAAGGACGACGGTGCCTTGGCGGTCACGTGCGCGGTGGGCGCGCCGGGGTGGGTGGGCGGTGGCTGGATCCCACACGGGGCGGGCGATGATGGTCCCGCTGCGATCGCGGCCGGGGACTTCGACGGTGCCCGTGGGGGTGTTCGACCCGGCCGGGGTGGCGTTGATGGAGGTGTCGGTGGAGGTGTCGGCGTCGGTATCGAGAGAGGCGGCGGGCGAGGGGCGATCGGGGACGGTGCGCGGGGAGATGAAGTTGGAGAGGGAGAGATCGACGCCGATGGAGACCGAGACGTCCGGCAGGGTAGTGTCCATGGAGAGGTCCATCGAGTCCGAGTCCTGAACAGCGGCAGATCGCCCGTGAGCGGGGGCTCACACGACAACAAAAAAGAAAATGACGAGGGGATCGCTGACTCACCAGCTCCTGAGCGTCGCCTCGATGCCACTGTCGTCCGCCCGACGAGCCCTGCGGCGCTCGGCCCTGTCGAACCCGTGCTGCCTGGCGAGCTGCTGCCGCTCGAGCGAGGGCGAGCTCTGCCGCCTGCTCCCCGAGCAGCGCTGCGCTGGCCTGCGCGAGCTCGTCGGGCGACGCGCTGCTCGAGTGCGACTCCCTGGGCATGCCGGACGCCGCTGGAGCTGGGTCCGACTGCGAAGCCCCTTGTTCGCGAGCCAGGCCTCGAGGATGCAGCCGACGACGTCGAGGGTGCCGGCCCTGGACGACGCGGCTGCGGATGGGCTCGCTGCCGCGGACGCCGATGTTGACGACGCACTGGAAGGCGAGGGAGAAGCGGTAGGCGGCGTGCTTGTCGAAGGCCTTGGGTTGAGGCGGGGGCGGGGCGCGGGGCGCGTGGGCTGGGGGAGGAGCCGTAGAGGACGGCGGGGTTTTCCGGGGGCGGGGGGGAGAGGCAGAAGTCGTGGAGGAGTCGGACGAGGCGCTCGAGGCCGCCGTCCATGGTCATGATCTCGCGTATTCGGGGGGACGTCGCGGTGAGGTAGGTGAGGTGGGTGAGCGAGTTGAACAGCGGTAGCGACGAGTTGGTGTCGAGCGCTGTGTGTGCGTGCGGAGCGAGCGATGAAGACAGATGAGTCGACGGCAGCAGCGACGAGAGTATGAAGCGAGAGGGACGCACCTCGTCTGTCATAGAGCTGGCTGGAGATGCAGACCGACGCCCTGTTCTGGGCGGGGAACGCAAAGTTTGATTCGCGCATCGGCGTGAGGCGGCGAGGCGAGGGCAAGCCTGTGGTGTGGAGTGTGTGGGTGCGGAGACTGTGTGCAGCGGCGAGCGGTGTGTGGGCGACGGGAGGGACGGCGAGGAGGGAGGGAGAGAGTGGAGGGCAAGGGCCGTCGTCGTCGTGCTTGATGATCAAGACGCCGTCACGCCTGAGTCACGCCCGGTCACCGCCCCGGTGTGGCCCTGTTTGGCCGCTGTGGCCCGCCGGCCAGTCAGCCTCCTTGTCTTCTGAAACAGACGTCCCCTGACTCGGTCGAACAGCTCTAAGACTTTGCGGTGTAGATACCCAACTCCGCGACTCGTCATTAATCGATTCCATATACCAGGGTCCCAGCCCCCCCCCATTAATACAAAAATCCATTAATCCACATCCCACCCAGCCCCAAGCCCACGCCCACGCACATCGCATCAAATCGCAGCCTGCACGCCCGTAAACCGCTTAAACGTGAACCTGCAACCACACGTCCACTCGCTCAGCGCACACGCACGCACAACCGAAAGAAACGCGAACGCACCCGAGAAACGCGAGATCCCGATCCGCGTCGAGCCGCTCGACCCCCGCGGGCTGCGCGGGCACGTCCGCGAGCTCCTCCGTCGGAAAGTACGACGTGTCCGTGATAGAGCTCAGCGTCGGCGGCCGCGGCGCCTGCAGCTCCCGCAGCGCGTTCCACTCGACGCCCTCGAAGAACGCGTGCGTCTTTGTCTTTTCGACCGGCCACCGCTGGTCGCCCCACGTCATCAGCCTGCCGCCGTCGGCGCCGCCGCCACCAAACACCGATCGCCGTCAGCACCACCGCTCCCGGCGACGGGGACAGACGCACCTGCGCATCAGGTCCTCCGCCTCGCGGCTGAGGTGCACGTCCTCGGGGAAGAACAGGTGCTTCGGCCACTGCACGATCTTCTTATACGTGTCGCTCGCGTTCTCCGAGCAGAACGGCGGGTAGCCGACCACGCACTCGAACATGATCGCGCCGAGCGACCACCAGTCGCACTCCTTGCCGTACCCGCGCATCATGAACACCTCCGGCGCGATGTAGTCCGGTGTGCCCACCGTCGAGTACGCCTGCCATCTCATCGATCAGCACGCACGCACGCACGAACGCACGCACACGGAAAACAGAGACGGCGCGCCGCGACGCTCCGCACGCACCAGCTTCCTCCGGTTCTTCTTCCACGTCGCGATCGTCTCCGCGCGCGTCATCGTCAGATTGATCGGCGTCACCTCGACGCTGTTCCGCGCGACGTTCCGCGGGCCCGCCTGCTGCTCCTCGACGAGGCGCCGGTAGTACGCGGCCTCCGTCTGGCGGTGGAGCCCCGTCGAGAGCCCAAAGTCGGACAGCTTGAGGTGCCCGTTCTTGTCGATCAGGATGTTGTCCGGCTTGATATCCCTGCGCCGCGCGGCCCGTCCCGTAAAATAAGAGATCCAATCAAAAAAAAAGCAAAAAAACAAAAAAAGTAAAATAAATCAAGCAAAATCAGATGTGAGGAGAGGCGCGCACCGGTGTATGAACCCCATCCTATGCACCGCGTCGATCGCCATGATGCACTCCGCGATGTAGAAGCGCGTGACGTCCTCCGAAAAAACGTCGTACTTCATGAGCATCGTCATGAGGTCGCCGCCGGGCAGGAATTCCATGATAAGATACAGGTAGAGCGGGTCCTGGAAGGAGTAGTACAGCTGCACGACCCACGGCGAGGTCGACTCGGCGAGGACGTCGCGTTCCGCGCGGACGTGCGCGAGCTGCGCCGCGCGCGCGTCAGTGGTGTTTTTTTCTTCTTCTTCTGAGGCATGTGAGGGACCCACCTGGTCTCGGCGGAGCATCTCTGCCTTTTGGAGCGTCTTCATCGCGTACACCCGCCCCGTATCCGTCTTCTGCACCAGGCGCACCTAAAAACGCACCCCACGCCACAGCGCGCTCAGCACCGCGCACACACGCGGAAAACAAAGAGCGCGAGGCGCACCTCGCCAAACGCGCCGCGCCCGATGACCTTGACGGTGCGGAAGTCGGCGAGGCCGATCTTCGTGCGGCGGAGGCGGAGGAACTGGGCCTGAACCTTGGCGTGCTTGCGCGCCTCGCGCTCGCGGCGCTCGTCGGGGAGCGCGGCCGCGCGCTTGTCGAGCTCCGCGCCGCTGTGCGTGCGGACGATGGGGAGTCGAGTGCGCGTGCATGCGTGCGTGGCGGACGGGACACGCGCGGGGGGCGAGGCGGCCGCGGTACGTAATGCGCCGGGGAGGCGTGCACGGACGCAGCGCAGCGCGGCGCGGCGAGTGCAGCGGGGCGGATAGAGCGGGGAAATCAAGGAGCATGAGAGCAAATCAGGGCGCGAGCGCACGGCGGACGGACGTACCGGACGTTGAGGTCGATCGCGGTCTCGAGCGCGACCTTGTAGTACGACTCGAGCTTGACCTTGGCGGCCGTCGCGCGCGCGCGGCCCTCGCTCGACAGCGTATCGGGGCGGCGCTGGTAGTAGACGTAGTCGGCTGGCTTTTCTGCGCCGCCCGCGGACGAGGGCGAGAGCGAGGGCGAGGGTAGAGAGAGGGAGAGGGCGAGGGAGGCTGCGCTGGGCGGGCCGTGTGCGGGGTCGGGGAGGGCGGTGTCGATGTTGAGGAGCGGGGCGGGCGCGCCGCTTGGGAGCGGGGTGCTGTAGATGACGGGGTCGGGGTCAGGGGAGAGGGGGCGGGCGAGCATCTCTCTTGCTGCTAGTATTAGCTGTGGCGGCGGCGGCTGGCTGCTCTGCTGCTGGCCTCGAGACGGAACCAGATCGATTGCCGCTTTCGGTAATCAAGGTCGTGAAGGGACCCCGTGCCCTCTCTTTCCGCATCCGGGGGTCTGCCACTCTCATTTCATGATTATCGTACATACTGTACATCTGGTTATTTCATCGCGCGCCCTCTGTCCCGCCGCGGTACCGCGCCGCCAGCGCCTCCCGCGCCTCCTCCCTCCCCTCCCAGCTCTCCCCGTACCCCCGCTCCCTCCCCGCGGCCTCCCGCGCGCCCTCGTCCCTCCCCTGCCGCGCATCCCCCAAGTCATCCCCTAACGACCCCCCGCTCGTCGACTGGTCGATCAACCCCCGCTCTCCCGCACTAGGCGTCCCAACACCTGATCCCGACCCTGACCCCGTGCGTGCAGGCGTGTGCGCGCCAGAGTGCCGCGAGGCGTCCCACGGGCTCTGCCGCGAGCCGTAGCCCCCCGACGCCGTCGCTGCACCCGCGCATCCGTCTGTCAGCGTTCAAACGCAGAAACCGCGAGGAGAGTGTCGAGAGGCTTACAGTCTCCTGCGGGCGGGTAGTTCCCCGTAGCGTAGTCCCCGCCGTCGTCCACACCCGCCGCTCTCTGCTCCCCCTCCGTAGTCAGACTATCTCCCGCCGCTGCGACATCGCCAGCGGCATTCAGCACGCGCTATGTACCCGACCCGCTCGGAGACACTCACATTTATTCACCAGTGAGCCTCCGTACCCAGAGCTGGCACCGTATTCGTCGCTCATCGCGGTCCGCGTCTGTGTTGTATGACGCTATTATCCCAGCGCTGTTCACAAAACCTCGATCACGTCGCGGGAGACGAAAGCAGTGTAGTTGTGGGTTTTGGTTTCGTTCTGGTTTTGTCGTGAGGACGAGCTCCGCTGCGCTTGCGCTCTTCCGGGAGGGAGAGGGCGACATGATGTCATCTGTATGCGCATGTTGCCCATCCCGCGTCCTGTCGCCGTGATGACGCCGCCGGCTCCGTCATCTGTCATCCGCCCAGTTCGGCCAGGTTCAGCCACTGGCCAGCCACCAGGACCGATGTGCGACAGCGTGTACAGGTGTACAGCCCCGCACCGCCCTGCCGGCCTTGGTCCCCAGTGGCCGGTGGCCAGCGACGGCAGTACGACCCCCGCCCCCACCTCTGCCCCACTGCAGCACCACCTCCAGACTCCAGTCAAGTCGCACCAGTGTTGCGCCTTGTGCATGATGAGCACCTGTTCCCGAGGAGATACGGCGCCTTTGCGCTGCGGCCTTGCGGCTTGCGCTCGTGGAGCCGCGAGGATCCGCGTCGACATCGCGGGATGCGCGAGTCGGGAGTGTGCGAAGCGTCGCCCGCGACTGACAGTACGAACGTGCAGCGGGACGTGGACTCGGACCCCATGGTCCCAGGCACGTCTCCCCTCCCCACCCCTCCCTCCGCCCAGCCGACCTTGGCATGACGCACTTCCCCAGCTCTGTCTATCACCTATTGACCGTGCGCCAGATCTAGTGTGTAATCAATGCCCCATTGCCTTCTTGACAGCCTACGCAGGCCGTCCGCCTCCCCGAGTTCCTTTCCGCCGATTTCAGGACGGTGTCCGGCTGTGTAGGCGCCTGCTCGACGCTGGCCCTCCTATCATCAACCCCACGTCCCCCACCTGACAGCACGCGCCAACGCGCACGAAGGAAACATGCGGCGCGTAACCGTCGTCCCACTGCGCCGACGCAGTCCTCGAAAAGAGACGAACAACGAACGCCGAATGCAGGAGGAGGCCGAACGAGGGGATGCCCTCCCGGGCGCGCGGGGCCTCGACCAAGCATTCACCCATCATTTACACGCACGTCTTTCCATTTTTCACGTCCTTCTATTGCGGCCTACGCGACACATTTCCCGTCGGCGCGACGTGCCCCCCCCCCTCCACCCCTCCACCCCCCCTGAACGCGGCGTTCATTTGCGTGTATTTATCATGCGATATCGAGCGTGCTTCCTGTGTTGCTGCAGGGATCGGGTGACACCACGCCCGCCCTCCCACGCACAAACGCCTCGCACCGCACGCACCGCGCAGATCAGAACAGATCCAACGCTGAACGTAGGAGAATGAGGACGGCCGAGGGGACGTCCACCTGGGACCGCCAGAGCCAGGCACCACACCTTTCCGCGTCTGTCTCTAGAGTCTATCCTACCAAGCCCGTCCCGTCTGAGTCTGCACCCTACATCCCACATCCACTTATAGCTTACGCGATACAACATAACATAACACAACACAGCACCCGACATCCCACACGCGACACGCCCCCGCGAACGTAGCGTCCGTCTCCATCCACCGTTTGTCCCCAGGACCGGGCGCACATCCTGCATCCTACATCATACATCCCGTTTTGTTTATTCTCACTTATCAATCGCGATGAATTCTACGAATTAGGGCGTGCCCGCATGTTCAGATGCGCCCCGCCGTGGAAGTATCTGAAATAGGTTGTGGAGGTACATTCTGATACCAGCCTTGTGGGCAACGCCTACAGCACCTTACAGCCTCAGCAACACGTCCTGGACACTTTCGCACACACCACGCGATGTGTTGCCCACCGATGCCGTTGCCGTTGCCGATCACTGCTCAACGCAGGCCACATCCCACCACTCACCAAGCCCCGCACCATCCGCCCTACACCCACCGCACGCAACGCAAAGGGCAGCCGTGAGAGTAAGGGGGCACGCATAGTCACGTGCCCGTCCATGATCCGCTCGTCCCCGCCAGGTGCCTCTCTCGCGCTGCCCTCCTTCGTGCAGAAAACCGACCACGCCGAGGTCCGATCGCCTCTTGCCCTCGCGCTTGCGCGACGGTTTGGCCTGGCCAGGGTGCGGTCAAGTGCGGATCGCAGAGGTCGGGGATAAGAGGGGCAACGGATCGGAGATCAGAGACGCGCGGTCGGCGGTAAGGTCGGCGCCACGTACCGCTGATCCGGAGGACGGCTCGACGCGCGCACGCGCGCCCGGCGGTCGAGCTAAACTTGGGAGGCGCGGGCCTGGGATCGCGATTGCGACCGGAGTCCGAAAGGGGGGGGCAAAGTAGGCGGGGAACGCTGGGTGACGCAACGTAAAACAAAGGGGAGCAAAGAGGCGCGCACGTGCACACACGTCCAGGAAAGTCGGAAAGTAGGTGTGGCGTCGTGGAGCGCGGAGGGGGGACACAGAGCAAAAGCAGATGGTCAGCGTTCATTTTCAACGACAGAGGAGATCCCCAAATTACCTTCTGTGCGTACAGCGCTCTTGGGGACGAGGATGCGCTCTTTCGCTTTATCTCCCCTTCTCCCAGCGCTGCCGAGTCGTTCCGCGCAGGGAGCCGCGGCGGCATGGAGCAGCCGCGCCCGTCAAACCACCGGCCCTCGCGCCTCGTCCTCTCCGTCCCACTCCCAGGCGCGCCAGTGCCCGCGCTCGACGAGGTTCGCCGCACTGGACCAGTAGTGCGTGGAGCGCGCGCAGTGGGGGAGGGCGTCGGCGCCGTGGAACGGCCAGGGAACGAGTACAAAGAAGGCAAAGAAGAGGGAGCTGAAGGATGGCATGGAGACATGCACCGGAGGATATGAGTGTGTGTGCCTATGAACGGGCCGCGCGGGAGGGGTTATATGCGATCGCTGAGCGTGGCGTGGGGATGTGAGGATAAAGCAGCAATGATCAGGGATATGCTCGTTGGACAAGGGGACGTGAGGCAGGAAGGGGGGCCGATGTGATTCCAGCGAACAACAAAGGTAGCCGCGCATGCAGGCGCCCTCGAGGCGCGCGGGGATGACGCGTGGTAGCGTCGACACTATGCTCGTCAGGAAACCTTGCCGATATTGTGCGGTGATGTCCCAAAGACTGTCGGGGTGAGGCTGTGGATGAGCGGCAAGTGTTGCTGGCCGGTGAGACGAGAAGCGTCACGTCGGCGGGCCGGTACCCGTCATCGGGGGCGTATGTCGTCACCGACGGACGTACAAGGGCCAAGAATCGCAAGAGTCCAGTCGCCACCTCAGCTCTCTGCCTTGAAGAGAACGGGGTATGGGTATCAGTGGGTGCCGGCCTGAGCATCGAGGGCCACATGAAGTGTCTGGTGTGGGGGGTGGAAGGCTTATCCCGTGAAAGTCACGTCGTCTGGACCCGTAGCCTTATCCACGGTTTGTATCTCCTAATGCAGGGGGGCAGGGGGGAAAGAGAGAGTACATGATGGTGGGTTGACGTTCTATTTAACGTTCTCACCCCGTATCTTCATCAGCCCCTCGGCATACACCGTCGGACGTAGGAGCTGCACTGTCCCCCTCAGGATCGGTTCGGTTTCGCGCCGCGTTGGCGGCTGTGCTTTTCCAAAAGCGATTGTCCGTTGTCGTTGGTCATACAATACGGGAACATAGGGACTGTCCTGTGATTCTGAGGGGGGCGAAGGGGCGCGGCATGATGGTGGGTTGTCAGATCGACCCACTCTCTTCAAGCTTCAAGGTGGGTTGGCAGCTTCCTATCGCCGCAATACCGCTGCGCAGCACAAACCGACCGCACCAACACGAGTACCGCAAGAACGCGAAGCTTCAAACGTCGGTCCTCCGCTCTACCCTCGCAGGTTCGGTTTGATTTCTCGCCGCGTTCTAAGAGGCCATATTTGTGATCCTTGTGCCGGGCAATTGATTCGGGAGCCCGGACACTAGCCCAGGAGTTTGACGACACGTTTCAGTGCTGGGAAGTGAGATTCGCCTCTTCAGTTCGGACGCGAGCCGTCTCGACCGTATACCAATCAATATGGACCAACAAGCTGCGGAGCATTTACCGTCATACTGCGCTACTCGTATTAATACGTGTCTTGATAGAAGTCGTGACGAGGGCCGCGGCCCACACGGACCAGAACACCTCGGAGCTTGATGCTGATATCCAGAGTGCTCAATGGCCCCGAAATTAATTATCCTTCGGAGATCGTGCCCTATTCATTTTTGTGGTGAGGTTCGGTTTTGGCAGATAACATGAAATCCGGTAGATCCACCTCTGACGCCCTACAGATAATGCGGAGGTCAACCTGCTGTAAACCATGACTGAGGAGGCAAAAGTACGCACTACAACACTGTCGTAGATGGAAAATCGATGTCTAATCCGAAATTGTCGAACTTTAGATTTTTCGATGACCTTCTTTCGTCCTATCAGAAGGTGACCTGTTTGGGTTGCGAACCTCGAGATCTCTCCTTGAGCACTTTAGAGTAGTGCGTATCTCTGTTTCTCCATCCTTGGGCGTGCGCTGTCGTTAATCAGATGTTCGAAACGTCCATGCTCCGCCGGCGCATCGAAATTGAACCCTGACTTGACTTGATCGAATCGAGGAAGCTTGGCTTAAGCTATAATTGTAACGTAAGTGGGGAGAGGTGGGCTACTCAGAGTCGCTCCGAGTTGGTACCTTGAATGCCAAATGAAGCTTTAGAGGTGCAGGGGTGTCCTTACACATAACACCTGAGGATACGATCGTGCCGCAGACCGTCCTGCTGGCTCATGCTAGTATAAACATGGGGTACTCATCATCATCGCCCTGCTCCCTACTTCGGTAAGTCCTAGTCCCTATTTTCTTGAAAGTCCGTAATAGCATATGGGGATGATCGCCTTACTTTACACCGAATGCCCATGATTGTAAATAGTTGAAATATGTTTCAGCAGCCCTTGATGTCTGTAGAACCTTGATTTCATACCTGAAAATAGATCTCGCTGTGCGAGCGACCTCAAAGGCTACACTCAATCGAGGCAGGATTGTTGGCGTGAAAGGTGAACTGGCAGGGATCGATCACAGGCCCCAGGATTTTTATGCATTCTGAGAGTATTCTGAGCTCCTCGCGCCGGACTGAATTCTCTTTCCCACGATCAACTCCGACAGGAAACCACCTCCTCGAACCGGCTACGTACGTACCTCCTCGAATTGCTCTTCCACAAACGAGTTGCACACATGTTGCTTCTAGCTCTGTCCATCACACCCCCACCATTCAACCCAGCATCGTGTATTTCGCCCTTTCCCCATCGGTCCAAACGGGGCGAATTGAGTGAGTACCTTTTTGCATATCCAGGCTGCCTCGTCCTACCGCAATCCGACGAGCGAGAAGTTCAAGTTGTATGAAGACTGAAACGGCTGGTTCTCAGTACAGAAGCTGTTCAGCACTCAATCAGCTCTGTGACAATTGGTAGATCGAACACGGGACTGGGTTGCCTTGCGCGTCCTCCCAGGGGCTCTGCTATTGTTCAGATCCGTGCTCCCGCCCCATGCTGCGCATTCGATCTTCGGACGCGCCAGTCTAATGGCACGGTCGGCTTGACGAGCTGAATGTCTGCATGATGCGACGGCCACACTCTGTTGACGGCCCACGGGTGAGATTCGGGCCCATCACGACTGCCTGGCGTGGCGGCCAGCGTACTTCCATTCGTATGGTACCGGTGCGTGGAACCCCTTCTCACTCTGCTCGCGCCTATCAATGATTCCCCTGATTCCCCTCCATCATGCGTTCACTATCTCAGGAATCCTGCCACGGACGCGATCTCGAGATCCGCTGGGTCAGGCAGGCCTACATAGGCTTTATGCCACCTCTCCTATGATACAGGGCATCGCCTTATATGATTTCGTGAGCGCTCCGCGCTCGAGCGTGTGTTTCCCAGCAAAAGTGGCGTCCAAAATTTAAAGTACTGATTCTATGATCACAGACGAATGTGCGGCAGGCGGTACAGCCTTTCTGTGACCTCTTGCCACAGTCTCGTCTTGTTGGAGATACCCTCTGTTTTGTGGCAGCTCTGATGGGGCGCGTGTCATAGCATAAATGGCATAGGGAAGAATCTCAGACATGCAGTTTCAAGATCTAGTATCGCCCCCATGTCTCAAAAGCCTAAACCCCCTCCACCCGTATGCTCATCTTTATTGGCCCTTCCTCAACCCAATAGAATTCTCAAAATGGCGCAAGGCGCCAAGGACGATACAGGATGCAGGCTCCAAAAACCCCAATACAAGCGTTTTCGTTCCTTCCAAAATTGTGCGAGTATTTTCTTCCCCTCCATCATGAGCAACTGCTCAAGCCATTTTAGGTACCTCGAGATCAGATATACACTGCAAAAAGCGCGTCCGAATGGACAGCGCCCTCCTCCCTCGCCCAGGTGCCAAGTAACAATCCTCAACAACAAGGTGGAAGGTGACAGGCACAAGCGCTTGTGACAGCCAAGAGTTCTTGGTGCGCTCGAAGGAGGTCCGTTACTTCACCAGTCCTCGCCCATGGCTCCCATTTACACATCAGCTTGGAAACTTCGTTTATAGCGAACTTCGTATACATAGTCGCATCGACTAAAATCTTTGCAACCTCGGGTGTTGTGAATGATCTTGGGCTTGCGGAGTGCGCTCTAGCTGAAGCCAAGCTTGCACTACCATTAGCTAGCTTTTGGCCTGCTATGTACAATCTCACGCCGACCCTTCCCGTTGTACATTCCCACATTTTGGGATTTCAAATAGCACCCTGGACGATAATGGCAGCTAACCATAGTGACTGCATCTCATCTTTCCGTTTGTGCCATGGCATTGTATACGAGGGCTGCTCCTAGAGTTCACAGTATTTGACTTCGATGGCATTCACGCAACAAGTTGCTGCAGGTGTGGGTTCTCATTTGTTACATACACTGCCTACGAGGGTCCGCGATGTCGTAGAGGAATATATTTTAGCGCCTCTACTCACCGGCACTTTTATAGTCCGAGTAATGTGACTGCAACGATGCAATGAGGCCAGAATTCAAGCCCCGCCGATTATCTGCTCATTCTCGTCTGAGGATCCTCGTTTTTCTCCGTCTAGTGTCTTGATAGTACGATGCAACACATTTGGCACAAATGGAGCTATGCTGCAATACCATTCGCCAATCCAGTTTTAAATCTGACGTTCACCATCATCTCAGGCGTTGCTAGCACGTGGTTTGACTCCAGAGCCGCCAAAGTCACGAGCACCGCTTTCTTTGTCGCTGGCAGCATACTCTCCGTTTGGTACGTAGCTGAACTGTGGCATCACTGCCGTGACTCATATAACTCCATAGGTCGGCCCTCAGGCCGATTCGCAATGGTGGAAGGAGGGATGCGGAAGCGCAATGGTATGTCCATTAACAATTGATCAAAGTCTGAGTTCCTCAGTATCGATTTTCCCGGAAGGTTTAATTTACCCTCACTTGCCCAAGTCAACGACATCTATGCTGCTGCGGATGCTTTCCTGAATGAAAGGTCAGATACTAAGCCTTAATCACTGAGAGATCAGTTCACTTAATTCCCTGGTCCAGTTTTTCCCCAAATCCGATGACAAAGGCAATACCATGGACTCAGGTGTTCCGTAGACGAGAACTTGTCCGCACGTTCGTTAATTTCATAAGTTTCATCTAGGCTAATATCCCACAAACAGAGGGTGCGTCTCGTTTCTAAT
The DNA here is from genome assembly GCA_039111635.1 of Heterobasidion occidentale. Lineage (NCBI taxonomy): Eukaryota > Fungi > Basidiomycota > Agaricomycetes > Russulales > Bondarzewiaceae > Heterobasidion > Heterobasidion occidentale. The sequence continues at coordinate 613,635 of JBCAQO010000004.1, forward strand.
CGCCTGCTGAGCTTGTCTTTAAATCCATCGGTTCCTAGAGAAAATATCGCAACAGAGCTGTCAAAACGTATCTTCTCATTCACATGTTTCATGACTATCCAAAACCTCGGTGTGTTTGGCGAGTACGTGTATATCTTCCGGGTGCATTGTGTGCTCCACAATGTGTATGTCTGACAAATTTCATCTCAGATTGCACGTATACTTCCTACCTCTTAATCAAGCATTTCAACTAACAAACGTACACTGGATTCCAACGTTGACAGTGGGTATGTTTGTCATACACGTAAACTGGCCCCATATTCACGATGACGTGGTGCCTTTATGATCTGGAAAGATAGTAAGTACATGAACTTGCTTCATGGCGTTGAAGGTATTGATCATTGGAGTATAGAAGGTCGGCATTTTAAACATAGAGCACTCCCTTTTGAGAGCTTAGGGTCATTCTTTGGCGCCATGTCTTGCTCTCTAGGCCGTAAGTCATTGAGGGCCACACAAAAAACCTGATCTGATATCTGTGCGGACATGTGTCTCCATCCAGGGGGTAAGATACTCTGACAGCTCTTTGAAATCAATTCCCTCCTCACAAACTTGTGGTATTGGCTGATCTTTAGAAAGTACGCTGACTTCGGCCCTGACCACACATTTTATTGTTGTTAAATCTACCACTTCTTGCTTGATTATATCAGGAGGTGAGCGTTGGCATATGACTTTGCCCTTCATGTGCGCTAACAAATATTATCGCTTCTCTAGCAGGTGAGCCTTGATTGACGCCTTAGAAACCCTTGGAGTAACTTTGAAAGTGAATTTCTCCATTGACAGAAGGTACGCCGTACTCAGATACGACACGTCGCTGAACTTATGATAAACATTCTATTTGTACTTTAGCTGGTATGTGTAGAAACTTCCCGTCACTAGAATCATCGCTTACAAGGCACGACTTTAATAAAAAAGAGAGTACGTATTCTTAATAGCTCAAGAGCCCCATACACTAATTCTGATATGCCGATCATTTTCTGTAGAGCGTACGTCGGTCATGAGATACATGTAAATTTGAGAAACCGAACAGTTACTACTGTTCTGACTAGGTCGTATGTCCCTATTCCATGGACGATCTCCAAATAATCTGATCTTAGCCCGTAGCTGGACGAGCGAGCATTTGTGACGCTAGGCATGCATCCAGCCCACCAAGACACACTCTACTAACAACTCATCTCTCGTTGCCCTGAGGTATGCTAGTCCTTCTCGTATCTGGGGCAACCTCTGACAGGTCTATAATGGTATTAGGGAAAACTGTGATGCGGATTATATCGACAGTTTGAAGGAGAAGCATAGATTGGATGACTCGACACTTTGCCTTACCTGGTATTTCTTGACACCCATACACATTTCCAATATGTTTCCTATGCCGAATCGCAGAAGAGTAAGCATGGCATCGTGAACACAAAACTGTTATCCAGGAGAGTGTCTATGTTGACCTTCTTGAAGAAAGATAAACCGCATGATGTTAGCGCCATTTGTGAATCCAGCAAAGACACAGGCACAGTACTTTTCGTAACTGAAGGCGCGATAGTTTAGTAATGAGTGACGACTTCTGTACGAAATTTTCTCTCGCTCTTTGCCCTCACATGGCAGCGGATTAACCAAGCGATACGGGCGCATGAGAATCATAATCACAGGCTATCTACGAGTGACATACATTAGAAGAAACTCTATACTAAAACAACGTCAGAGACAGACTAAGGCTTGCGAGAACGAACCAGACAAAAAAGCAGCGAAACAAATACATAGGCCATAACAGTGACACACGATGAATTCTGCCAAGATGACCTACCCTTCTAACTCCGATTCCACCGTGGCAGGCAAAGTTCCTAGCCTGCGATTTCCTCTCTTGGAATCTTCCTCCCTGGAGCCCACACCGTCTGGGGTTCCAGTCTCCGTTGTCTGCGACTTGCTCGATTCTTCACCCTGGTGAGCTTCAGTTTCCGCCTTCTGGCGCTTGCTCCCAGAACCCTCGCTGGTCACGACCCCATGCTCAGTTCTCCGCCGCCGGCTCTTGGATCCTTCGGTGCTGAGACCAGCTTCGTCTCTCTTGCGTTTCTCAGTCGCTCGCAGTTCAGATGCGCGTAGTGGAGCTGGAATAACAGAAGGGGCAGGCCAAGATCCAAGCATGTCACAGCTTTTGTTGTTCGTTGGCCATCCGTCCTTGCCAAGGTGCTTTTTGTATATCTGGAGGTGCTTCTCTGAGGAAACTAGTTGCTTGAGGGCATCGTGTTTAGAAGGAAACAATGTTTCGAAGTCCGGTTCTATCTTGACATAGATTGGGATGAATAACCTTCGAAGATCATTGATCAGTGTGGCGTGCGCAGGATGAAGAAATTCGCTGGTGGTTGCGTATCCTAGCGCGTCAGGCGGCGCATAGCTGAAGAAGCGCTTCTTGTCGTCTCCTCCACGAGTCTCTTGCGCGTCATCCCTGAATGTGCCATCGAAATGACGGTAGACTGCGCTGGAAATTTCACGAAAAAGAGAAGGGTCATGCTTGACGTATCGGATGCTATGATAGAGAAGGACGTGAAGGAATGATTCAAGATCGTCGCGAAATTCATGAACTTTGTTCATTCTGAGAAGATCCGCAGAGATATATTGCCATGTTCCCTACATGCCGATTGGAGAGTATATCAGATGAAGGTATTTGAAGCAGAGAAAGAAAGACGCACCGTCATAGAATTCAACGCAGACTGCGTCACTTCGCCATCATCAGAAAGGATCGTTGCCAAATCCCAATCAATAAGGAGTCCAGTCCCTTCATCTGTGATCAGAATGTTCCTGCCACTGATGTCCCGATGGAACACCTTGGCATTGTACGCTTTTTGATGAGCTATAGCGCATATTCAGCTATAGGCCAGCAAAAGAAATACAGTATGAAACCCACCTTCGATTGCATGCATAATCACACAACATAGTTCGAAAGTCGAATTGAACTCGGATAACGGACGTCCTATGTCTTGCAGCACAATCCGATAATGCCTGTGCTTCTCTATCTCCTTGACCTTCAAGCCCTTTCTTGTCTGTGAAAATTCGTGGGTTCGCGTCCCCTGGTTCCCCACATCACCCGAGTAGAGAACGTGAGGAATGTGTGGGACCTGAGCCTGCGCCAGAATCTCATAAGTCTCGCCCTCTTTATGGACCCCGTCAGAAACGTATCTCCAACTATCCTTGAGGAAAACAAGCTTCTTCGTCGAGAGATCGAACACCTCATATCCCTCGGTGGCCCTACCAGTCGGGCTGCGTCCCTGGAACTGCGCTCGAGATGCCACCAGGAAGTTCTCGCTCTGGTCGTTCTCATTCACCACAAGGAACTTCCGAAACGTGTCGTCCGAAGCGTATCGCTTGGGTGGGTTCTCCTCATCCTCACCCCTCACACGGGCTAGGACTCTGGCCCGTTTGTCTAATTCCACCTTCGTCATCTCAATTTCCTCCGCTGTTGGTGTCGATACCGTAATGTCGTGTCCACGCTGCTCGTCAGAGAGATGGTTGTACTGCCAGAAGAATCTCGCCAGATGAACGACGTTCGTCCGCCAGTCGAAGCGTTCGGTAACGACAGCACCAGCACGATCCCAGCGAATGAAACGAGCGTAGTTTTGGAGAAAGAGGACCGAGAAGACGAAGCATCGGGGCTGCGATCGAAAAATGAGGTTGGTGTACGATATGATTTGACCTGTGTTATGGATGGCCAGATCAGTCATGTGTTGAAACGAGTGGGCCTTCCTAGACTTCGCATCTGGATTTGGATCCACGAACGGATCGTCGGCCAACGGTTTACACTCGATGGGTACCTCCATTTGCTTAAAACTTGCACCGAGTTCTGGTACGTTGCTCGCCTTGTATACAGAGATATCGGGTTTCTGGTCCCGATCCTCTTTGAAGGTTGTGTCGACTAGGACGAGGTCAGGACAAATACCGGCTTCATTCACAGCGTTTATCTACAAAATATATAAAATGATTAAGATATGATCTATTTGGAGATGGGAGATACTCAAAAATCTACCCTCGAATCCTGTACCACCGGCAGTGTTGTCTTCGAATGCATCAACGTAACCTTCCGGAAGCTCACGGACGGTCTCAGTGTGCATGAAAGTATCGATGAATTTATCAACAGGGCATGGGCCCGACAAATTCATCCCGCATTTCGTGGGCAAATTTCTTATATTGCGTGGAGGCTCTGTCGGGAGCCGCAAGACTAAATCGTTGAGCAGCTGATTCTTTGTATTTCTGTGGTTTGCCACCAGTTTGAAGCAGCAGAGGAGTAGACATGTTCGACAAGTGAGTTGTAGGAAATCAGAAAACAATGTGAGGACACTTACGGTAGAGATTCAGAAGGTTTAAGTACTCGAGGCCAACGACCAATGCTCGTTTGTACCCAGTGGCCGTGCTACCGTGTGAGATCGTGGACGTTGAGATCAAAACGCGAATGCGGAGTCCGGACACATCGTTCGTTGTCCGCCACCGGATAATTCAAGCCCCGCGAGAGGCCACTGCTCACTACATCAGCCGCTCTATATGTCATTCACGTTGTCGATCATGACACCAGGGATTGAAGAGACCACGCCTGATTGCCATGATCCTGAAAGGACATTGCTGAGGCTTGTATCATATACGAGGCACATCACGTATCTCCTTGTCGCCACGTCGTGTACCGATATTATCTTGTATATCCATACTTTAGTTGGTCTTTACCGGTATTGCCCACAAGCGAAGCAGGTCATATCCATTTGTTCAAAAGATAATCTACATGTCGCTAGTCTCTTGCAAGAGCGATGCGAGCCCAATCACCAATATGCACTGAGCCACAGCGTCTCGATCGGTCCTTGCAGCGGCCTGCCGCCGCAGTCGATATATCCAATGAAACCGATCGGAGTTCAGCCAGACAACGGTCAAAAGAGAAGCGCACCTCTGCAACACGGGAGGCGCCCTTTTAGGGGGTCTTCTGAACATGAACAAAGCAAGCATAAGGCGGTGTTTGGAGATGTCCCTCGTTCAAAGAGACAAATACCGTGTCATGCACGGACGTCCGTGCCGCGATCACCACGGCGGTGCAGTGCGAGTGACACGCGTGAGCTACCACACTCAATGACAGGATGGAGAATGTCCAGCCTCAGATCTTGAGGAAACTGATCGTCCTAGCGAGACCCACCTTATACTGCACGGAATTTTTTTTCCTGATGCCTCGCAGCATCTGTGGAATCCTCCGGTGTCTCTACACCACAGCAGTCTCGTTGGTTGCCACAGTGTCTTGTGGCACACATGTCAACGCCTCCCACTCAGTCGACGGTCATATCTCTCCACACCCGACTTGCCAGCTCAGCAGCGTCTGGACGCAGTCGTTGCTCGATGCAAGATTTGATCCCCGCCAGATTGTGCCCGTGCATCACTTCGGTTCATACCACCGTAGCTCTCCACGCTCAAAATACGCTTAGAGGGTCAAGGGGGTTGCCGACACTGCCACAAGGTCAACAGCAGCTTAAAATCCTTCGAGAACATGCCCAGAATTGGCGGACGACTCTGGTGTATGATATCCCAACTCGACTTTGCCACCTGACAATCAGCCTGCTCTTCCTGTAAAGGCTCCAAGGCTCCACTGGTGCCAGTGACTTTGACCTCCTGGCTGAACAGGTAACGCCGTTGTCGGGCGCAAATTTGCGACGAGGGAAGTGCGGAGGAAGCTATTCTTTGTGGGCAGGATGAACCGTAGCATCCGAGAAGGTGCCGAGGCGACCGCGGGGACCAGAGGGGAGGTCAAAAGAAAGCGATCAGCGGAGAACGCGGGCGATGCCATCAAACATAACGCATTTATATCAGTGAGTCCGTCTCCGTGGACAGACGTTCGGCAGTGTTAGATGGCATAAGAGAAGCCTTCTCCGCGCAGCCTGGGAACCATGCAAACAGATGAAACCACAGGGCGAGATGGAACTTTCGCATTTCGTTGCTTGAAGGACCAGAGACGACACGACACAAACACAAGGATCTCAGATTGGGGTCCCAATCTGTGATACACCTTGATCTCGGGCCGATGTTTTGAAGCGGTACATCAGTCGGCGGCAGGGAGGGAGATGGGGGCATCGTCGATACGCGAGGGGCAATTGGGTCGATCACCAAGGTGAGAATAGTGCTGAGGACAGATTCAACAGTAGAGAGTAAGTCGCTGCTTTAGACTTCTCTGCGCCTTGCCTAACGTACCTTGTGTCCCTTCGCGTCTTTTTAACGATCTCCAACCTGCTGATGTTCTCGTTAGACTCTCCAGATTCCTGAAGAAATTTTAATTTTGTTTTGATTATGCCTCTGCAGCCCGACGCTCAGATGCTGATGAGCGTTGATTCCGAGCCTGGCCATTTCTGGCTGACGTCCATATCGAGAGGACTCTTGCTTTTCGTCATGTTCGGAGGGGGGGACATGGTGCTGTTGCGAAGAGTCACGTGCATACGTATCGTCCGCATTGTTGGATGTGATCTCTACTAAGTATCTGCGACAACGTTGTTGACAGGGTATTGAAAGGCAATGGGCAAGTTCAGTAAAATTAGCAATGCACTACCAATACCTTGCAAGACTTGGTAAGTTCCAAACGCTCTCCATCGACTCGTCCTGACATCCTTGTTCACGGCCTGTTCTCCCCAGCTTGTCCTGCAAACGTCCTTGAGAGTTCGTACTACTATCATCAGAGCACGGATCAGAGTAGTAGTCGATCTTTATTTTTGGCGAGTATGTTCAAGCAAGGGCTTGTAGGTCTCGTTGCTATCGGTCACACAGGGATGAAGCGCTGCATGGCGAAGAATGACTGTACCACATCAGGAAATCGGCACATTTCTTATCTAACTTTTCTGTACTTACTGGATCTTACTACTCTTTTCAGCCATTTAGAGGCTTCGATAAAAATGCTCATTTCGAAGTTGACAGAATAAAAGCCCGGCAAGTTGGGTTCAGAGATGAGTGAGCAAAAAGCCCGAAAAAAAGGGAACAAGCACTCAGGTTTCAATAAGACCAAAAAATAATTAAAAAGCGATTTCATTTGCATGGTGATCTATGAATTTGTTAACATAATATGAAACGAAGGCGCCGAGAGTATCAGTGAACTTGAAATCTCGAGGTAAGTGATTATTTCCGTAGACACCAATCAGATGTGCACTGTGTAGGATACTATCTACATGAATTACCGAAGTGACTCTTCCTCCCCCCAAGCCTATCTGTGGTTTCACAATCCACATACCGGTATCTGGGCACGGTCTATCGCTGACAGGTACAAACCATTTGACAAGGGCGCAAGGATAGAGTATCTGCTGGTGCTTGAATGAGAAGAAGATGAGGACGCGCGCAGCATGAAGCCCTTGGAATCCGTCTAATTCTGGATCCTTCTCGGCAAAGATGCAGTCGTTTCGGGGATAGGCGGTCTTTCGCCAGTATCGTGTTGCATGGATTCTTTCTCGGTGCATACCTCCAATGCCAGAGGGGTCACTTGGTGCATAGTAGATGGCGAGAGCAGAAGGGAATACTGATACCGCGCCGTAGACAGGCGGACATTGGACAAGGGGGACCTCGGAGCCTGACTGTGGAGAATCAGGGTATACTTGGTCAAATAGAAATCTTTGGACAAGTTCAGTGAAGTTGGGTTGACTGATGGCTGCTCCGAGGTCACGAAGCCGCCGTGGATATCCTTGGACTAGAAAAAAATGAGTTCAACTAGTCCACAAATTAAGTCCATACCACGCACCTTTTTTTACCGCTAGCGTGACTTCGCCAAGATAGCGAGGACCGTCTACGGTCGGATCATCATCTTTGTAATCATCTTCAATGGCTTCCAGAAGAGCGCTAGGTTCATCATGAAGGGCATCCTCGTCCCAATCTGCGACTTGATTGACCCACAATGGAAGGCATGGACCGTTCAGCATCCCTCGGTCCGCAAAGTCCACGCGCGATGCTGCTAGTTTATCCTGCCGTTGATTGGTTAGAAGCATTTGCCCCAGCGCTTCACTCCGACTCGATCGTCGCCAGGGCTCCTTTACAGCTTTGATGTGCTTTGATTCGGTGATGGACGAGCAAATCCCATTTGGTGCCCCGTACATCTGGATCAGGTATCGATAATGCATCATGGAATGCTGGCGAGGCAATGAGAACCCGCTTGGTCTGACCCTGCACACTTGGAATATGACGCGGTCAGTATGGAATCGCTTGAGGGCATCGTCCATAGCGTCGAGAGTCGTCTCATCCAGCACATCACGCCGAGCTAGATAACAAAAATCTAGAAAAGCGGAAATTGCGCGAACCATTTGAGCGGGGACGTGGCCAGTAATAGCAGGTAGATACACCTGTATAATTGTCAGTAATAATACCAAAGTATTCTCAATGCTACAGTTACCTTCATCAATGCTTTTGAGTCGTCGCCCGTCCATTGCGTGAAGCCCCGTCCCTGTGGGAAACGTCGTAGGTTTGGAAAGCTGGGTACAGCGGCAATGCTTGAACCTTTATAAGTAGATGCCGACACACAGCCAACATGTAAAGTTAGCTCACCGACGATCAATATCAGCCATTATGAAAGCCGCGCCAGCTTTACCATGGATGAGAACAAGGTACTCTTCTACCCAAAGAACGAGATGGTCCTTAAATGTACCCTTGATGATTTGGTGGAGAAGATCAGGCGAAAGAAGCTGATGGATGTCGGCACGAGGGAAGCTTGCCGTAAAAGGCTTCAAATGACCATAACAAGAGAGCGGTAAGTATTCAAATTGTCATGTTGCACGAGAAAGATCACACCATTGCATCACCGACAATCCCATATTCATCCCACAACATCTTGATGTTGATGCTGTTTAAGAAGAAGTGTGTGCTCGTGAGACCGCCGCCCTGGTCCTGTCCGAATGTATCTAAGTCATTTGGTCTCGCAGTACAACTACTCGATGTATCAGCATCTATACACTGCCAAAAGAAGTCCACCCTTACCCTGGACACCAGTTTTGGACAGTGCAAGCGAGCAGGACTTGCTCGGGGTAGTCAGCAATGTAGGTCCGAGTCCATAGATGACACGTCGGAAGTGGCCATCAGGACATCGTGTAATTTCCGGCTTTGTCATACCAGACCGGAGAGGTTCTAGAATAACCTCGAGAGATGCATGGAACAGTTGACGTCGAAAACGGCGAAATGCTGGATCTTCGGCATACTCTCGGTCGGCTATAAGCAATCAGATTAATCAGCTTAACAAGTCACTCGGAGAAGATAAAAAAGCACAAACTTTTCGGTATTGCCAGAAAACCGATAAGAGAAATGGCATTGCGATGTGCCCGTCGAACATTGTTGTGGACATTTCCTATGGAGCCATACAAGGGGTAAAACTCGGTATGGCCTGTCGCTACAGAGACGGTCGTTTTGTCGCTCCCGAGGATAACTGGCACGAACATGGACCCGTGTGTTTCTTCGTCTTCTGCAATGATATCCTGGAATTTATTGTGAGCCGATGAATGAAAATATTATTTGAGTGCATACCGACTGCTCCCATGCCCAATTCCCCGACATAAGATCTTTCCATTCCCTCTTACCATTGGCATTGAAGTCTCGCTTCGCGGTGTAGTCAATCTCACCTTCAAAATCTGGGTTTGCAAGCTGGTTTCTGAACACCGTGCGAGAGTCTCGCATCCACACATCGTACTTCGTGACTTTCCACGGCGGAACATCATTGCCTGCAACATTCCCAGCGTACTCGACAGAAAAAGAAGCCCAGGGTGCGTCGCCTAGTGTTGTCATGTCGATAGTTCTATACAGGTCTCCGTGGTTGGTAAATGGAGGCTCCTGAACAGTCGCGGCCCATAGATCAAGGAGTTCATCCAGATATCCAGCGGACATTTGAGTTTGTCGGAAAAGGAGATCGGCAACTTCAAATTGAACACGATTGTCGTACGGCGCAAAGTCGTCTGCATCCTGCGCAGGCGGAGCAGGAGGTTGAGCGCCAGCGGGTAAATCATGGCCGTCTGCGTCACATGGGGCCCCTAGTACAACATGAGTCAAGAAAAAAGGCAACAGGCAATTCATGTATGCTTACCGTCAAGGATCGGGTGATATATGCTTCGTGGGACAGGCTGTTGCTCGTTGGCAGGCAGTGGGTCGTCCGGGTCAATAGAAATTTGAGAATCCTCTGCCTGTGGAGGCGCTCCCGTTCTATTTATTGAGGCACCGTTGTGTGCCACATTGCGATGCTGTGTGCATCCGGAGCGATTCTTGAATCCAAGAGGGCACGTACCAATTCCACAGAGGAATCGGCGATGCCGAAAAGGTGGCATCACAGGGACTAAAAAGTCGAAGAGGAAGAGTCAACAATCAGACTCTGACCATGAAATGCTAATAAGCAACGACTTACAAATATGTTCTGATGCTCCACAAGATTCCGCGGGCTATCCCCTTGCGTCAAAACTGCTGCGAAGGGAGCATGGAGTCGTCAACCAAAGAACAACACACCCTTTGACGGCTGCTGTATGGCGTCTCGAGTCCTGTAAGAGATCAGTTAGTGTATATGTTGCTTCAGAGTGTACTTGCCTTGGTATTAGCTTGGAGAATTGAATGGCGGAGGGTTTGGACCTTGAACGAGGAGATGGAGCGCAGGCCGGCGTAGCTAAGATACTGGATTTGGGGATCCGTAAATCCCTGACTGACCTGTAAACTATTGCACGTCATTTCAGGCCTCTGACTCGAAATGACGATGATGACTTTACCTTTACAAAGCCGTCAAAACCTGTGAGTTAAAAGGGCAATGTATCCGATCAGATTTTGTCCCTCACTTGCATCTACAAGCCGCTCACTTACTCTGAAATATGTCTCAAATGATCCCCACCACTCACCGCCTTCTTACTCGTGCCTCGAACAAAGAGAAACATCCAGGACTCCTAGACGCTAAGGTGCGCCATCGGAGCCATGCGGATGTTGCCGAAGAGAAAAATCTGGCCAAAGTGGCCGATAAAAATTCTAGAGTAAAGGGCAAGACGGCAGTTAGTAAAGTAGCAGGTCTAGAAGATCGGATGCAGACCGAATACACGTCCAGTATGGTCAATGCGGCCAATCCTAGTCTAAGTACTATCAAGAAGATGACGAAGAAGCACGCAGCCGTTGCCTCGAGTGCGGTGGTTGACGAAGTTGTCAGCAATGTTACCAAAAGTAAGCAGTGCTCACCGGTCTCAGAGTTTGTTCTATGTTGATGTGGTCGCCGTCAATATTGAAGAGGGTAGCGGAGAACTTGCTAGTACCAGTAGAACTCCTCAGGCTGTGCCGAACAATGTACCAAAGAGAAAGCGACCCACCGTCAGATCGGAGATCATGGCCAAGCGCGCCGCCGTGGCCGAACAAGCCTCAAAGTTGAACTTGAAGAGAAAAGCAGAGGAGGTTGAGCACGACCGGTCGAAAAGGTGCATGGCATCTCGGCTCTCACACTGAATGGCGCTGACTCAGACTGACCATTTTCCAACTTTAAATTTTACTCTAGCATGGCCTCGGTGAATGCACAGAGGACGGCACACTCACACCAACCCAAGGCTCCTTCAGGGCTAGTCCCGGGGTTTAAGGCTGGCAAAACAAAGGTAACTCCTTTCAAGCTCCCTCCTGTGAAGACGCGCTTGCTTTCAGCGTCAGTCAGCACCTCGCATCGCTCAAGCTCGAAACAAACGGATCTCGCCACTCACGATACGATGGACACTGATCAACATGAAGGCCCTGCTGCTAACCAGGACCGGACGGATGTCGTGTACAGCAATACCTTTGCAAGGGTCGCTGATTATGGCGGTCTTGAGGATGAAGACGAAAGCCGTGAAGGCGCTTCCGTTCCACGGACCATGGCTCGGAGGCGCGGAAAGCAGTCATCTAAGATTGTTTACTACGAGGTAAGTTTTTCTACAAATCATCCAGTAGACTACGAACATTTCTTCTTCGTCAGGCGCCCGATCTCCGCATCACTCATGGGCACGGGGTTGACACCCACGCTTCACAGGCCCATAGCGCCTATCGCAACACCCCAATAGCCGCTCATGATCACAATGATAGTGATAGCGAGGAAGAACTCAAGGTGCTTCCTCGTCGAGAGGTAAGCTTGTATTCTTTTATTCTCTCATTCTTATTAATCAGACTATCGGACCTCGGCCTTCGAAGCATGCGAGTGTCAGGGTGCATCACAACCTCTCCGTGGCTGATGATCGACCACCGGAGCCATCACAGCCGCGCAACTGGCAGCGGTCCACCAGGTTCTCGACTGAAGAACCACCGGAGCCATCACAGGCGCGCAGCTGGGAGTTCAGGGATAGGCGGTCCACCGGATTCTCGACTGACGACCTTCCTGCCGGAACACAGGCGCGTTGGCGACGTGTCTTTGTTCCTGCATGGCGGGACTTTGTCGGCACTCTAGAGAACCCGTGGAATCTATCGAACCCAGTTGCTGACCTCCAACAACTTTGGGATGTCACCTTTCCTTCCGTACCTCACATTGTCGCACACGGCGAGGTTGTGTTCTCTCTGGTAAGTGTTCACCATGCTATATCAAACATTATTATCTTCTGACTTGTTCATAGGCTATGCAGCGTATCTACGAATGGCGCAATGGATTCACCATTGCTGCCTTGCAAGCCGTGCAGGCATTCTGGGACGGTGATCCTGCTTACAGTACCCTCGATGGCAAGAATGGCGATGGAGGATTTTGGAGCGGAGATCCAAGTTTTCAGGACGTCGACGAGAGGGCGGAATATGCGGCATGGGCAGTGTCCCCAGATAAGAATATCCCCTTTTTGTGGCGGTCAGTCGACGACACCGATCCTCACGATGTGGTATGTTGATGACAACTTTAATGGCTTATTATTGATGCTCGTTATCAGAAGTGTAAAGGAGCCTTTGAGTCTCCGTGGGTCTGCCGGATCTTCGCGTACCACCTATCCGCTACGGGAAATCTTGACGAGGAATACAAGCACACCAAAAGGCCCATTGGGCACTATCCCTTGCGGCGGCTGCAGTATGTCATTCATTTACTCTCATTAGAACTGAACTGAGCACAGTTTTTAGGGCGAGCGGGAATTTAAGATGTGGCTCTCCGGAAACCGCATCAAGCACCGCAGGAGGGGCAATTCCAGTTTCTCGGAGGACAACTGGGGTGATTCGACCACTGAATATTCTTCCTCAATCCAGCAGCTCCATCCACCCGGTTGGAAGAGAATCCTCGCGCGCGCATCGAGGTACAAGCAATCACGGAAGGGTCACGCTATGATCAAAGCAGTTGAAGGTGCAGCAATCACTCCGTCGGCCCGTTCTTCCATTGTCGACAAGATCCAGGATGATGATAGCAGTGGAAACGAAGAGGATTTGGACTATGGTGGCAGGGAAAGTGGAGAGGTTGAAGGTGACGACGATGAGATTGGCGCCGGTGACGCCATCAACGCGGTTGACGCCATCGATGCAATTGACGCCATCAACTCCACCGACGACACCGACGCCATCGACGTCATCGACGCCATCGACGTCATCGACGCCATCGATGAGTTTGACGACGGTGACGACATTGACAAGGTGAACGAGGATGACGACATCGACGAGATTCACGACAGTGTCGACGTTAACGAGATTAACGAGGGTGACGACATCGACGAGATTAACGAGCACGATGAGGGCAAGACGGCTGACGTCGACAATGTCGAGTTTGTGGACACACGCGGGGTTTAGCACGAGATTCTTGCGCCGATGCCTTTGCCAACCTCCCATATTTTTTCTTGTCAACTATGTCTGTGTATCATATGTAGCATGTCCTGTATCTTCACCAATGAATAAATTGGTTGATTTGTCTCGCATTTGCTACGAAATTTCAGACTCCGCTACTTGTGAGTTGCTGTGGAACACTCACTGTGTACATTGCCTACGACCGTACACTTGACACATGCTCCAAGATCCGAAGGACTTATCTACGACATCCAGCTTGGTAGAGCTTTCAAAAGCCTGTTTATACTTAGGGCACTTTTCTACGAGCCGAATCTACACAAACTAAGTGCGTCTGTCTGTCAAGCTTTATCTACTTTTCGAAGCTTACAACCTTGCCTCAAACACTACAAAGTTAGAAAAGATTTTTGCTGTTTTGCTGATGCACACTAGCCGATCGTGTGGAGTAACCTCTCATCAGGAATCTGACTGCCGAGACCTAGCTTTCACTAGGTCCACTAGAGCTAGAAGTGTCTAGAGATAGCTAGTGATGACTCGATATTTTGGTCTCAGTCTGTGTAGATAATCCAAGCCCGATCCTTTCCAAAACGGGAAAGTAACTCTAGTCAAGTCTTGCAAGGCAAGGCAGATGTCTCTCAAGATACCACTATCTATGATCAGAGACAGCTCTAGGATTATCTTGTAAGACAATAGTGAGCACAATGTAAAGCATGGAATAGCTTGCTTATCCCGACTCTTTACTTCATCTGATGTTTTCGAAAGGAAATTTTGAAATTATCATATTGTCAGAAAGATTATTACAAGCTATACTAGAGTACACTACAGAATTGAGGGCCCTCTGCATGAGAGCAGAGGGCCTGTGATGGAAAGGACGTGACCGGCACTGAACGTGAGCAGAGGAGAGTGCAGGCGAAACCTGTGCCAGAATGACGAGCCTGTGGGGGACGGACGGGCCTGCGCTTGTCTTGAACAAATGTGGGCAGAGATGCTTGGCGGTAGCGGCAGCGGAGGGTCAAGACGAGATAAGACGAGGCTGCGCTCGTCTTGTACGAGCGCGGGCAAAGATGGTCGGTGGCGGGAGGTCACCATGAGACAAGACGAGGCTACACTCGTCTTGTACAAGCACGGGCAGAGATGCATGAGTAGTGGCGGTGGGGAGACAAAAAGAGACGTGCCCACGCTCGTCTTGTACGAGCGCGGGCAGAGATGGTTGGTGGTGGCGGTGGGGAGACAAGACAAGACAAGACAAGACAAGACAAGATGAGGCCGTGCTCGTCTTGTATGAGCGCAGGCAGAGATGCGTGAGCAGTGTTAGTGGGGAGACAAAAGAAGACATGCCCACGCTCATCTTGTACGAGCACGGGCAGAGGCAGTGGTGGGCAGCGGTGGGGGGAAGAACAAGGAGGGCAGCACAAGTCGTCAGGCAACGACGTGGTAGCGGCACGTGCTGGCATGTGCCATTGCCACATCAATGTGTCGTTGCGTGTGCTGCTCTGCCTCTTGCTCTCACCGCCATGCACTACTCGTACAAAACAAGTGTGGGTTCATTATCTCTCCATGCTACTGCCTACCTGCACCCACGCCCATACTCTCACGCTGCCGCTGCCGATCCCTGCCTGCGCTTGCACAAGACGAGTACAGGCTTGTCTTCTCTGGATGCTGCCGCCTGGTATTCTCTCGCTGCCGCTGCCCAACCCTGTCTGTGCTCATACATCTGGAAAACCACCCCCTTGTATTAGCTCTGGACGGGAGTAGAGTCTGTGCCTTGTTATCAGATTCCACTCCCTCACTAAGGTCTGGACGCCTGGACAGAGCATCAGCATGATTGGTAGTTCCAGCTTTGTAACTGAGCTGGAAGTCAAATCGAGACAAAAACAGACTCCAGCGCGCTTGTCGCCTTGATAGGTCGTGCGCGGTCTGAAAGTGTTCCAGGTTCTTGTGGTCCGTCCAGATCTCAAAGGGATTTCTAGCACCTTCGAGGTAGTGTTTCCAGTGTTCCAGTGCCTTGATGATTGCAAGGAGTTCGCAATCATGCACGTCATAATTCTTTTCGGGTGGTGAAAATGATCCCGAGAGGTAAGCCACTGGGTGCCAGTCATTATCAGGTCCTTCCTGTAAAAGGACTGCACTATATGTGGAGAGGGAGGCGTCGGTGACAAGCCGGTAGGGGCACATCAGGTCGGGGTATATTAGGACGGGTTGACTGATGAAAGCTTTCTTCAATTGGTCAAAAGCCCGTTGGCAATCCGTGGTCCAGTCCCATTTCATGTCTTTCTTGATGAGGTCATGTAAGGGTCGCACGATCAAAGAGAACTTGTTGATGAATCGCCAATAGAAATTCCCTAAACCTAAGAAAGAGTGGATGTCTCGGACTGTGCGTGGACAGGGCCATTCCTGGATCACTTCAATCTTCTCCATAGCAATGTGATTTTTTGAAATCGTGGATCCCAAGTAGTTTAGCTTTTCCTTGTGGAACTCACATTTCTCTGGCTTGAGGTATAGATCGTTGTCGCGCAGGATTTGGAGAACTCGTGAAACAATCACAATGTGTTCTGCCGTGGTTGTTGTGAAGATGAGGATGTCATCCATATAGACCGCGATTTTCCGGGCCAGGATGAGCTTTTGGAAGATCATGTTTATCATGGCCTGGAAGGTCCCTGGGGAATTGCACAGCCCAAAGAACATTACCGTAGGTTCAAAGAGTCCCAAAGGCGTCACAAAGGCCACCTTGGACTCGTCCCCTTTCCTGATGCGTACCTTGTTATATCCCCACCGAAAATCTAGTTTCGAGAATACCATTGCCCCTTGGATAACATCCAAGAGTTCTTGGATTAGTGGCAAGGGGGTGACGTCTCGAATGGTGTGTTCATTAAGGTGGCGATAATCCTGTACTAGGTGTAATTTCCCATCCTTCTTGTTTATAAAGAAGGAGGCCGCACTGGGTGCTGTCGATCGATGTATTGTCCCTCTAGAAAGGTGCTCCTTGACAAATTTTCCCAGCTTGTCGTGTTTATCCGGGCTCAAGGGGAATATTCTTGGAGCTTGGGGTTTAAAAGACGGCTTGAGATTTATTGCATGGTCCCACACAGTGTGCTTGGGGAGCCATTGTGATCGTCTCTTGCTGAAAATGTCGAGGTAGAAATAGTATTCCGATGGCACGTGATCTTTTAGATCGTTCGTGTTGATCTCCTCTTCCAGGTCTTCGTCAAAACTAGCGAACCCCGAGGGTCTGGGAGCTACCTTCCTGATGACGGGTTCTTCTCCGCTAGCCATTGCGGAGGAGTCAGACGGTATTTGCGCCTTCTCAGCGACTTTTCCTAAAGCTTCGTCCTGGGCTACCTCTTGCTGAGCTTGCCAATGTTCCTTTCTTTCAGTTACTTGTTCCTCGAGCCATTTCCGAGCCTTGCATTGTCGGGATTTGTGCTCGAGCAGCTCCAAGAACCGAGATTTCTATTCCTTCGCGAGGACTTGACTCCACTGTTCTTTGGTCCAAGTCCACGGAGGTCCTACCGGTTCAGAGACAAGATGCGGCTTTGTCCGCTGAGGAATCTTGTCGCCGCGTAGTTTCGCTAGCCATGCCTTCTTGGTAGGCTCTTCCCTTGCCTTAGTAAAACCGTATGGTTGTTGGCAATCTTCGGGGCACCGATCAAAATGCACTTCACGGCGCCTCCACCCGATGGAGGGGTCATGGTATTTCAACCAATCTGTTCCTAGGAGCATGTTGTCCTTTCCTAGATTGGTGATGAATATCTGGACACGTTTAGTATGGGTTCTCCCTTGTCTGTCCTTGATAGTGAGATTTGCATCTAGGCCTCGTCAAATGAGGCCGGCCTTGTTGATGGTGTCATCAACGTTGCGAACGGATAGGGTGGTTTAAGGGGTAGGTTGGAAGGTTATGACTTTGTACCTACTTCTCGTTCACCAAAATCCCTTCACAGGCCGAGTTGATGGCGGCTCTGGCTCCAGCGCTTCTTCCTTGAGTCGTCAACCACACGTCAAGTCGGATGGGAGTAATAATGTGGCTGTTCATTGATCCAATTTGAATACATGACGGGGACTCATACTCAGGTTTCCTCGACCCCCTCTCTCTGGCTGGTGAAGGAGAGGTCAAGGAAAATCCTCCGCTAGATCCACCAATATCTTCTTGACTTCTGCTTCCCCTACTTCCTTGAAGAGCGCTCTGATGTTAGCAGCATTACAGACGGGTCTGTTGCCTCGTCGTCCATTAGGCGGTACGTAGCGCTCTCCATTCCCCTGTCCCGATCCTCTGCTTCTGTTGGGAGTGTCCTCACGTTCCACCGGATTACCAGGTTGTGATACCCGACGGTGGTGGCCATGAGAACTCCCCTCCTCCAATCCTCAACAAAGTCTCGTGTCGTCCCCCAGCTGGGGTTCTTGGTTGTCTTCATCCTCCATGTCTGTAGCGCAAGCTCTTCTATCTCTTCCACCCACCGGACTGCACCAATCTCCTCTAGTCTGCGGAATACCTCTACGTGGAGAACAGCAGTCAGACGCCCAATGCCCTGATTTCCCACAGTTAAAGCAAATGGTTTCAGGCTTGCCATCGTGAGTGCGCTTCTGGCAAACAGCGTCTCTTTTGCACGAGGCGTCAATGTCCATGTCAACCACTTGGTTATTCATTCTGCAAGGTGCAGTGGTAGAGTTGTAGTGAGGTGAGGATTGGAGGTGAAAGCAATTGAGGAAGTCACTTCGGAATGAGGTGGAATTGGCGAGGATCACCTTTTGAGCACTTTGGGCATGAGGTGTCCGTCTACTTTGCAGGCCGTATTAATCCAATCTTGGATCGTATCACTTGGCTGAGTTTCCTTGTCATAGATTTTGTCCATGATCTTTGGGTCTAGTCCTCTTTGATAGTAAGGAACTTGTTCCTTATCTGTAATGTCGGTGTCTGCAGCTATGAGGGCAAATTGATTGAAGTATTTGTCCACCGTCATTTTCCCCTGGGAGAAGGACATGAGGGCACTTCTAGCTTTGTCCTTCACGTTGGACTCTTTGAATTGGAGTCTGAAGCTGGCGAGGAAGTCCGTCCAGGTCCCGAGGGTTTGCGGTGGGTTTGCTCTGACTGTTTTCTTAAGAAAGTTCTCTGCCCAGATGCCGGCAGTGCCATCTCTCATACATGAGAGGACTAGGGAAACTTTGTCCTTGTTGGTCTGATACCGGTCTGATTCTGTTGTGAAGAGGAGGAGACAGTTCAATATAAACTTCTGTGATCGTGTCCCATCACCGGAGAAATTGTCAGAAAGTTTGAGTTTTCCCCTTCCAGATTGTGGGGCTGTAGTAGGGGGGTTTGTTGTTGCTAACGCCGACATATCAGTAATACTTTGGGGATTTTGGGTGTTGATTGGTGTTTGAATATCCGAGGATTCAGACTCGGATGCTTCTTCTTCTTCTTCCGATGTGTCCAGGATTTCTATTTTGGGTTCTCTGTACTGGGGTGGTGCTACCCAGTCTTCTGCTATTTTGTCCCAAGCCCACTCAGCTTCTGTTTTGTCTTTTCTTGTAAAGAAGTATCACCCTCCTCTATACAAGCAGTTATCAAAGTTCGGAGGAGCTGGCCGATTGGTGTTGGAGTAAAACCAGTGATTTCCCCTTTGATGGATAGGGCGATGGTTCTGTTGAAGTTGATTATTGGTTTGTCTAGTGCCTGGTGGATATTCTAGGCCTAGGTCTTGCTCCAGGGTGTGTGTAGTAACGCTCTTCACGGGAGGTCTATAGCTCCGCCGATGAGGGTTATGAGAGAGAGTGTGGCAGCAAGCAGAGTGTGGTGCAAGGTAGGGGCAAAAGCGAGTCTATTCTAGTGTTACGAACTGCTCGTTCGGTAACCCAAGAGTAACAGGTTCTTCCCTAGGTCGCACGAAGGACTGAGTGGATGAGGGATCCTTGACTGGATTAGAAGATTAATACAAGAGTGGTCGCGGTGATCCTACTGTAGGAAGACAGTAGCGAACAAAGTTTCTGTATAGGAAGATACAAACAAACGAAGAGAATAGACTGAAGTTCTTCAGCCTATTCTATGGGCCTTATATACTGTATAGGGCATAGGGTAAGAGTCCGTATGCTTCTCCTGGTTCCCATTCCAGGAGAGCATGGGTTGCTGTCTCTCTCAGTCAGCGCCTACTCTTGTACTTCTCTAGTCGCACCAATCCATCCAGGTGTGACGAGGTGCTTGCCTATATGCCCTAAGCCCATGGCATGTGAATGCCTATCTCACTAAGCCACTATACCGATGACCCTGTCATATATCCTCTTCCAATGTCTTGAAGAACCATCAGACCAGTCGGCTCCTAAAGACATGCTGAATACCTTGATGTATGCTCCGTGGTGGAGCTGCCTAGCATGTGATGCTTGGACCATCGGATAGACTGACCCTGCAGGGTCCCGACAGGTCAAGTCATAACAGAGAGCCAAATATGGATAAGCAAACATCCATTGGACTTTATCAGAAAACAAGACACACCAGAGCTTCACATTAGCGTTTAAAATATCATCATTAAAAAAAGAAGGGAGAGGATCAATCAGTAGTGCAGAGGCCATCATTGTGGCAAGCTCTGGCAAGCTCCACTGATTTTTCAATGAATAATCCTTGGCAGACAATGAATACATACAATATCAACCACCGTGTTATGGCATACTCGTTCATGACTGACAATGTATTCTTGTTTTTCTTTGACAGAGGTAGGGCCATTACCTGGCAATCAGATTTCTCGCTCGAGCGAAAGGTCTGTCTGTCCAACCTGATTGAACAGCAGGGTGGTTTGACATCTATGATGGATTATAGCCTGCGACAAATTAAAATACATATCTGAAGGGTGCTTTGAACCCACTCTCCTCCAACAGCCCTTCCTCCTCGATCTCTGCAGCATTTACGGAGTCCGAACAACTCCTCTCCATTCAAGCTTGTACCCTCACTGTCTAGGTGGCTTTCTGATTGCGAGTGCGCATCCGAAGAAGGCGAGTATTAGCTGTCATCAGATTTGTCACCGCTTTTGGCCTCGACAATGTTTGGTCAGGCCTCGAGCACGGCAGAGCAGCATGCTAGGGTCAGATCACCGGAGATTGGGTCTGGGATCCCTGTGTACAATGACAGCCTGTAGAGCAGTCAGTCATCCAAGCAGCTTGAGGGATGGCCCAAAGATCCTATCTTCCAAGTCATGCACGTGTAGGGTATCAGCCAACATAATGAAAACAGCGAGGAGCTGCGGAACACTCACCTTGATGGTGAACAAGGCTTGCCAGCCTGCACCGTGAATGGCGTACTTGAGCTCCTGGCTGGGGCACACGATCCTGTATGTGTATGCCCTTGAATGGGGTATCACCCAAGCCGTGCGGTCAAGGCTGAGGCGCCGACCAGGGTGCAAAAGGCAGTGCATGCACGCAGTGAGAGACTGCATGAACGGGAGGAGGGAAGCGTTGAAAATGAAGAAGGAGGAGAGGAGGCGGAGACAGCGATGCGATCTGAAGCCGAGGTGGGAGGCATGATGACTGAAGGCATGTTTGGTGCCAGGGCCATTTGAGGAGAGAGAGGAGGAGTGCATCATCCTCGCTGAGACCACCCTTGGCGGAGGGCTCTGAGGGCAGTAGTGTATTGAGGAGGCGGAAGACGCGAGCTCACCGGGGCATGACAGGGTGCGCTCCCCTCGTCGCTGTCATGTTGCCATCAATGACTCCACATCCCACAGCCCATGTCCCATACTGCCCTCCCATCTCCTCCCACCACTCTGTACCGCATCCGCAGATATCAGCTCTGCAATGTTCTCGAAAATCCTGCGCATGAAGCACGTCGTGCGGCGTCATCGGTGCGGTGCCCAAGGCTGAGGATGGGGGCGGGACGGAGGAGACGGCGAGGACAATGAAATGGTGAAAAAAGAGGCCACTTGTCATCCTGCGAAGGCATAGGCTGGAGTGGCAGGATATGGAAGGGTTCTAGGTGTCGGCCAACACGGAGCAGTGCTGCCGGAGGAGCGGGACGCAGTGGCTAAGATTGTATAAGATAAGCAACTGTCCAATTGTCTACAATTACAAGGTCCACAAGTCTAGTAGACCTCCTCCTCGGCGGTCAGCCTTTCTGCCAGTTTTAGCATGTTTCACAGGCAAGATCGGGAAAACGTTAGCATTTTTCTGACCTGTTTAGGGGTATTTTGACGGGGAAACCTTCATAGGAGCTTCAGGGGGCCTACTATCAGAGTGTAGCGATCTCTATTCGCGGCTAGAACCATTGATAGAGCTCTTTGATTGATAGAGCTCTTTGTAATGGATTTACGTCCATTTGTAAGGTCATGATTGCACAAGAGTAAGGATGACGTTGTGGGCTTGCAGGGGGCTTGTTAGGGAGTGACTTAAGTTGTTGAAGACAGTTCGTGCACAATTCGTGCACGTCCTCAAGAATTTCTCACGCTCGTTTCCACTGCCCCCTGCAGTGATTTAGGCTTTTACGAAGGGTTGAGAACATAAACACCCTCAAAGCGTGCTTCTACCTTTCTCATTCGACTAAAGTGTGTAGACTCGCTGGGTCGTCCCTTGTTCGCATGTCTCCTTGACATACCGGCTCCTAAAATTCCGGTTCTGATGAGCTATTCACTATCCGGTTGAGGTGCGCGTACAGTGCGTCTTGAAATGAAGCACAAGTTTGGAATCGTATCAGAGAAAGAATTATCTCAACAAACCTATGTCGAGGTGAGCTTGGGATAGCAAGGACGTGTCTAGCCACGCACCTCTCAGAAATCAGGCCCAGATTATATGCAACATTTGAAGCTTTCTGCTCTCGATAAAGCTCCCGCGATACGGCAGAGCTCTTGTCGATTGATGTATCATGGTGATCAACGGGCACAATGTCGACCAAACTCAACATTCTAAACAAAGATCTGAGGAGATTGATAGACTGAACAACGCTTGAATTATATGAACACTTCTGTGCTATGTCCGGAGTGTGACTTCCTGGATATCGATGGAAAACGCATCCATACGACTCATCAATAATTGATCCCAAAGTGATGTTATGGGAGGTCACGCACACCGCAAGAAATAGCAAAACGTCCAGTCAAGGGATGTTACTCTTAAGTTGCGCACGATTGAAGTGAACCACGTGTCTCCATGCCGCATGCATGAAGGTGGCGGTGGACAAACAAACCGCTCCGCTTGCCTATAAAGAGAGGACCAAAGCGAGCCACAGATCCAACCGCCGCTACTCCTGTCTTATCCATAAGCGCTCGCAGAAGAGCACTACCATATACAACATTCGCCTGCCACTCCACAATGACTTTCAACCTCCCATTTTCCCAAGATACCTTTATGATCCCTACTCACCGTCCTGCGCTTGACACACCTGTCTACAGCGCATCGTACTGCTCGCAGTGCGGAGAGCTCCATGCCTGGGGCACGCCTTGCTACCAGCAGGAATTGAAGGCTCTATTCGACAACTATGGCCCCCAATCTCTCTTGCCACCGCTCGCGGCTGAAGAGGACATGATTGCGGCACAGATCCTGTCGGAGCCGTTGTCGTTTGATGGTAAGCAAGGATGTTTACCTCGATGCGCTGTTCTCATCGCATATGCTTGACGCCTAGGCTACATCAGAGAGACAGACGTTCTCCTGGCTCAACAGCTGCCACCCGCCAACATTCTCGCTCAGCCGACGATGCCACCTTATGCTCACTGGTACACACCTCATGCCACCTCCTTTGAACAGTGGGGCCGGATCTCAATTGAGGCCACCAGCAACGAACTAAGCGATGTCTCCGACGATGATTCGTCGCTGATATCGAGCGAGTTGAGCACATATCTCCCAAAACAGGTTACATGGCCTCCGATAGATATTGGAGGAATGCCTGAAGCCTACGCGGCTAGCGAAGAGGACGCCCTCTCTACACATGCAACATCAAACACGTCCATCTTCGGGGACTTCTCCGAAGACGAACAGCCATTCGATATTGTTACAGTGTCGTCAGCAGAGTCGTCCCCATCTCAGCGTCTTCGGCCCAAGCGTCACCGTCTCGAAGCCGGATGTCAGCGATCCGACCGAACACCATATCAGAGCACCAAATGGAACTGCGATCCGTGTAAGAAGGGGTTCGGAAAGAAGGGAGACAGGGATCGACACAATGAGTCGCTGCACGGTAACGTGCTATATCGATGCGCTCATTGTTGCCATGACTCCAATCGAAAAGATGCTTTGATGCGTCACATACGGACGCGGCATCCTGCGGTTCGACTTCCACTCAGGAGGAACAAAGTGTCGACGAAGGGGGAGAGCGTTGTGATGGTCCAAAGGAAGAGGACCGGAAGAGGCCAGAAAAAAGCAAAGATCATGGGGAAGAGCTCTCGTGCCAATGTTGGAGACGCGGGGGATTGTTGAGGGAGACTATCAACGACAGGAGGGTGAGCTATCGTTCAAGTGCTATTCTACGCACCTTTCCTTCTCATCGCGTATCCAACCAAACGTGTTCCTTGCTCATCGCGGCCTTCCCGCTGCAGGTTCTCTTAGACTCTCAACCTTTCCGATTCCCGATCGATGCGGTTATAGGTCTCCACAAAATACCAAAGTGGACGTCTTTCCAAGTGATAAATCGTCTTCAGTGAGGCCATCACAGGACTCTGAGCGCAGAGAGGGATGAGAGAAGTAACAAGCGAAGAGATGACATGAAGTACCTTATATTTTACATAGTATGTGATATCCTTGTGCGATGTGCAATGTGCATATGATTTTTGAGACATCTGAAGCCTGTGAGCAGAGTGCAGGGCATTGGGCAAGCGACGCGACAGATCGCCAGATACAGCCAGATACTCACTGTGTGCTCTGACTCCAACTATTGCAGCTCATTTCATTCGAAGCATCTTTCACAAATGGACTTCTCTTCTTTATGTCGTTGTATCGTGGCAAAACAGGGAAACAGAAATGATATGTCATGATATGTCATGACAGTGTGAAACCAGCAAGCCTTGCCAACTCTCGTCAGCCTGCGTCAGCCGATCGAGTGCTGACCAGCGCCAAATAATGTCAAACTCTCCTCCGAGCTCTCTTGCCAACGAGTCTTTTACCACTGAACGGCACCATCTCTAAAACTCTTGGATATGGCAACTCGACAGGAAATTAAGTTAAACACTATTAAGCTCTCGTTCCGGGCGTCATACTTGCGCCGATATCCTCTGCTCGGAATATCGTTCACCTAATCAGCATTTAACAGCGTCAGTAGAGGAAAGACGGAGGCCTGGAAGAGACAATAGTTGAGTGCTCAAAGTTGGCCCCTTTTGCACTTGTATCGATTTGAACGCTTCCGAAGGAGAAGGAGCTGAGAGAAAGAAAATGCGGCCGATGTATCTAGCTGAAAGGGTATCAAGATGAAAAACGAGGTGCACAGAATCCGTCAAGAGTTCTCATGGAGAGCTCTCTGCTATCATCTCAACAATTTCCAGTATGTCTCTTGCTCCCGCGAATTGCCTTGCACACGCCCTCAACAATGACCTAGGGGCACAATTCCCCCCTTTCTCTTCGTAATCTCTCCTCTGCTTCTATTTTCTGACTGCGATTTTACCTATCAGGCCTCTTCGCTTTCTTTGTGCTCATATTTCAGTGGCGCGTCTGGACGGACAACAACTTCCTGCATAGGTACATATCGCCACTGTGCCTTTCCCCTTGTTGCCACTGGGCCTGCTGATGGGTACACTTGCCTTGCAGCTATGGGTGCTTCCACTGCATGTGCTTATTGCGTTCCGTGATGGTCTCTGCGGGCAGCGCATGGAATTATCAATAGTCTTGCAGTCCGCGGTCGAAGACTTGAGTCGGATGTGATCTGCAATCCTCTCACCATTCTTCATTAAGGCTCACATCGGACATAGCGTGCGATCTGTGAGGCATCTGCGGGTGTGCAGCATAAATCGATAGCTGGAAGCTCAGGTAGCACTTCAAAGTAAGTCTTCAGTGATATTCTCACGAGCACAGGGATGTCTTTTGACGACTTGTCAGTCTTTCGAGCATGGAACGATCACACATCCAGATATGTGCTAGAGAAATATACGGAAATATGTATCGTGCAGGTGAGTCGTTGGGTGGATGTTGGACGCCTATTGATACGACAATGCATGGTGCCCCAACGCTTGTTGTATCTGATCGTCCTGCGGAGCACCTTCGATTTGTCCTTTCCGGTACAAGAGCAAAGATGTCCCGCTAGACATTCATATCAAAACCCCCAAACAGTTACATGATGGTAGACAGACCCGTCAAGAAAACCAGAAAGTGTGGGTGGATTCGGTAACGCACGAAACTCTGTCTACAATACTAGATTGTGTAGACTCAGTGTAAGTTTTAGGACGCTAATTCGCATGCCTTAATGCTGATCTGATATGTACAGAGATGCCTATACGGCCCGCGGCTAATTGAGATTCCAATTTCCCAGATGCTCAGTGGATCGGAGGGAAGCTAAAGGGTTGTATGCACACTTACGACCTATAAAGGCGAGATTTACGAATAGGAATATAAGGAAGTCGTTGGTCTGTCGCGTTCAAAACGGACTTGATCTTTTTCTTCTCAATGCCTTGATTATGAGTTTCGATCCAGGGGCTTAAGTCGGTAGACCAGGGATTTTCCGCTGCTACAATTTATAGCAACACTTTCCCACTTTTCCTCACGATTCCTGCGATCCCTCGCCGCCCTCAACTGTTACGGCGATGGACTTTATCAGTCAAAAGGTCGCCATCGACTCTATCACGATGTGAATTGTGTGCTTCGCCAGATCAACGACTTCGCTCAGCAAGTCGTATCGGATTTTGCTTCTAGAACGCCATCGCCATCTTTCATTCTTGGTTAATCATGATCATGAACCGAAATCCAATTAGCCCACGAGCTTCCCTTTCTTGCTTCACGAATGACCCCATACCTTGCCGGGATCTTTGATTCACATCAGAAGGCAGTAAAAAAAACGATGGCAAGATACGGTGATGATCGATTATGGGTGCATCGCCTCCTGCGGGCACTGACACAAAGGCACTTATAGGAAGGGGGTAAGACCATGGCATAGTTCGAGTGATTATGTATGAGCTACTACGTTCAGTACGATCGGTAGCGGCCTCCCTTAGAAGTCATTGTCTGATCAGGAGCTCTAGTCTTGAAACTCGGTTTCTCTCCAGTGACGACCGTGAACAACGGGTGAGCCTGCCAGCTCCCTCAGATGGGACAGAAATGTCGGGCCAGCTCGGGCCAACTCTCCGCCATCCGCATATTGATCGATGCCGCGGAGTTTAAACCACACATGGCAAAGAGAACACGCCTTGCCTTGACAACAACCATTGAGGTTCAACGATGGTGGCACCTGCTAAGCGTGAAGAGGAAGAGGCTCTTCGTTTCCGTATTTAAACCGGTGAGCGCGTTGCTTTCATTCTATTCAGATACCCTCCCCTCACCCCTCAAAATGTCTCAACAACTCCAACTTCTACAGAGCACCCCGGTATCTAACAAGAAATCATCCACAGAGCATTTCCAAACAAGAGAGGAGGACCGCAAAGCATCCGGAGATTATAAAGCTCTAGTCGACGAGATGAGGAACGAATTCGTTGGGCCTATGCCCATCGACACATTCCTAAACGCATTCTTGCCCGACGACGGGACCCTGCTCCCCAAAGATTATCAACAACGCTTCAAGGACCTCACGATTGAATCAGGCTTCGAGGCCAACTTCGTGAGTTCACGTCCTTCTCAATCTCTCGTGCATATCTTGATCGCTTGTGACTGTGTCCTTGCAGATACAGGCTGTGAAGGACACGGGGCTTTGCCCTGGCTTGGTCCTCGTCGACACGACCATACGCGAAGACACAGCATACAAGCGCAAACCCGATATCTCTATCTACAAGGAGACAAACAAGGATGAGCTGAGCGCCAATTTTCTCCTGATGGAACTCCATATCGAGCGCAAGCAGTTATCCGAGGATCCATTTGTGGATCCGAAAGCATCCTCAAAGGAGCCTTCTGAACTGCCAACAAACAATCCCACGCAATTACGCACGAAAAAGCACACCAAACCTCAGGCGAAAGAAACGTCCAAGCTGCACGTTTTTGAACACAATTCGAATCTCGGAAACAGGTCCCGCGGGCAAATCACATCTTATGCAGCAGCCCAGCTCGGCGCTCAATGCCGGGCATTTCTATTCTCTCTCATCGTTATCGACAACTTTGTCCGGTTCATTCGTTGGGATCGCGCTGGAGCTATCGTCACAGAGCGGGTCAACTGGAAAGACAACCCTTCGCATCTGGCGATGTTCCTGTGGAGGTTTTCCCATTCCTCCGATTCAGCACGCGGACACGATACCACCGTATCGACCCCGATGCTAGATGAGATCGAGCGCGCCAAGATCGCACTTAACCAGCATGCTCTTCGTGTTGTTGTCGCTCAAGGAGGGACCGATAAGGACATCTTGACTGCTCCGTATTCATCTGATGATACCTTCCGCAAATTTTCTGTGGTGGACGATGGTAAGGATAGGATCGAACGCTTCTTCGTTGCCTCTTCACCACAATGGTACTCTCATAGCCCCACTGGTCGGGGTACCAAAGGTTACTTGGCTTACGACGTCGCTGCGGGGAAGGTGGTATACCTCAAGGATAGCTGGCGCTACGTCGCGGAAGGGTACAAAAAAGAGGGAGACACGTATCGCTTGCTCAACGACAACAACGTACAATGGGTACCGCAACTTGTCTGTTCCTGCGACATCGACGGGCAGCAGACGCGCACTCATGAATTCTGCGGAGAAAAGTGGTGCAGTCGAGTCATGGCAGTGAAGCACCACAACCATCATCGACTGGTGCTCGAGGACGTGGGACGGCCGTTGAGGCAATACAACTCTACGAAAGAGCTCTCTCAGGTCATATGGGATTCGATTGAGGGTAAGTCGGCTGTCTGTTCTATGCTCGTTGCGATTCTGATTGAGCGATGCAGCTCATCAGCAGGCATATGACGCTGGAGTGCTCCATCAAGACATCAGCGGTGGCAACATCTTGATCACCAACGACGGTCGTGGCTTATTGATAGATTGGGACCTATCCAGAAGGTGGAAGGAAGAGATATCGGGAGCCAGACTGAAGACCAGGACGGTCAGTTCATCTTCACACACGCTCATTCACTTCGTGATCTCATGGTAGCGATCAGGGCACGTGGCAGTTCATGTCAATAGACCGGCTGCAACATAGGGGAACGAAGTCGCACGAATTCCGCCATGATCTCGAATCATTCCTCTACGTCTACCTTTATCACTGCGTTCGATTTCAGATGCAAGCACTTTCCGAGAACGATCAGCTCACCCTACTTCGAAACATCCATGCGGTGTTTGATTACGCCGTGTTGGATGCTGACGACCAGGCTACCGGTGGAGATGAAAAAAAAGCTTTCCTCCAACCTTCTGCCGCAAAATTCAGCTCAACGTATCTGTCCAGAATTCTTTGTCCGTCAGCCGCCTCTTTCATTTCAAAGCTTCGGGTGTTATTCGTCCCTCTCTACGCTGATCGTCCCACAGTCCCTGGTATTTATGACGTGAAGCTCCCTTCCGTCAAGAATACGCAAGATGTCTTGAAGTCATCTAAACCTCTCACAGAAATCTTCTTTCTGATCAATCAGTATCACTGGGTTGACGACAAGAGCGACTGTCTCTTCGGGAAGCCACCTGTGGATTACAAGAAGAAGTCGAAGCGGGGCACCAAGCGCAAGCATCGTCCTGCGAGCGCGAATGACGGCAGCACCAGAAGTAGTCACGAGACGAAAAAATCTAGGGTGTCCAATGTTTTTGTATCAGACGTTTCTGCGTCGACGTTGGTATGGGATAATGTTGTGGAAGAACTCGATGTATTTTCTTCGTAATTGCAGAAGACTTACAAGAGCGATCTGGAACTACTGGGCCTTGGTAGTGTCTAGATTCAAACAATGCATGTTGATCACATACAAACTTCAGATTCCTGAAAGATTCATGAGCAATGCATCATACAAATCAGAATGAGATCCGTGAAGACGTTTATGGATAAGGATCTGCCGTCGCGTTATATGACGTGCCCATCTGCGCGCGCCTTCGACCTCACCGCCAACGCACCGCCGCTCTTATCATCCAGAACAACCGGGCCACTGGCAGTTCTGCAGATTGCAGTCACTTCAATATTTATGTTGCGAGGCAAAGTTCAGGGAAGGAATGAACAAAGCGAATATTGCGCGTACATATCAGGAAAGGCGTGTGGTTCTCAATTAGGAAATGTCACGCACAATCGCTGGACTTCATCTCTGCATCTCGCAGAAAACACTTGTAAATGCTGTTACAAAAGAGAACACTCAAGTCGTGGCTCATCTTCTTATAGAAAGTTGCTCCTTTGTATCCTTGTAGTGCACCTTATTATGAGGGACTGTGCCGGACAAAAATCAATCAAAACTCCCCCTCTTGATGATAAATTAGCAATTTTTGAGCAAAGGCAACTATCTTGAACAATTGTCAGAAATTGTCAGAAATTGTTGTCATAAGTCAACAAATTCCAGCTAACATGAACATTTCTCACCATGTATTTCCTCAAATTGTTGGCAATTGTTGGCATTTCTGAGATAATGCTGTATTTTCTCTCACTTGTTCAATGCTTGATTGTTCATAATTGCTGGCAATTGTCCACAATTGTCAGGAATCTGTACATAACAACAGATAGCCAGCAATTGTTGGCAATTGACAGCTTGGATGAGGACAGGAATTGACAGGAATTGAGAAAGACTGGGCCTTGGATGAGCCCTTTGTGCATGTGTGTGTGATCGTATATTAACATCTAGTGATGGCGCACAGTGTTAGGACTGCGTCCTAACATGTGCTTCGCATGTGAGTGAATAGGCTGGTCAAGTGCTTCGGACATGATTCAGACTCAGACCATTCTCTATGACTCATTACCATTTACATGCTAACTTACTTACGGTTCCTGATTCTTAATGTGGACAGACACTGGTTCCTGACCCTGTTCCTGGTTCCTGATTGATCATGATGTGGCTACACAGTTGATATGAATGTGGACAAACATTAGCGATCTTGTACTATACTTAGATCAGTGACGCATCTTCACTTATGGATCTCGATCATTGACTTCGGTACCTGAGAAGTGCACAGACCAGATCTCGATCCTGCCCTAGATACTTCTTTGTATATATAGCCAAAATAAGCTTCTAAGAAGCTCAGCTTGTTCACCTGTAATAAATTTGATCTCTGCACTGCGCCCGGTGTCTGGCTACCTTCCTAGCCCACACTTTGTGATCTCTGTCAGATCTGAAATTTCTTTACACGGTCTGACAACGCACTGGCCTCGTCTCCCTTCTCTTCCATTGCCCTCTTCACTGTTAGGTCGGAGACCTATCACGTGCACTGATGCACGAAGGGGTCCCTAGGCTAAACCTCTGCTGGTTCAAAGAGTCGTAGGCTCCAACGGATAAAGACGATGGAGCGCCTTTGAGCTCTTTCGAGGAATGCGGGGTCGCTGTCTGCTTTGTCCTCAAAGAGATGGAGGAGATGAGTCTCGAGATCTTCTCTATAGAGAGAAGGAACTGGATGCTCTTCTCCAGTCCAACAGATGACACGAGGGGTGTCCAACTGAGAACGCGGAAGGCTGCGAGGCCTTGGTAGTAGCGGATGAGTAGCGGGAGGGATGGGAAGGGAGACGAGTCCAGCGCTTTGTCAGACCGTGCAAAGAGTTTCTCAGATCTGACAGAGATCACGAAGCGTGAGCTAGGAAGGTAGCCAGACGCCGGGTGCAGTGCAGAGATCGAGTGTATTACAGGTGAACGAGCTGAGCTTCTTAGAAGCTCATCTCGGCTGTTTATACAAAGAAGTATCTAGGGCAGGATCAGGATCTGGTCTGTGCGCTTCTCAGGTACCGAAGTCAACGATCGAGATCCATAAGCTAGAACGTGTCATCGACCTGTCATGTAACTATATATAGTAACTGGATCACTAAGTGTCTGTCCACATCTTTGATCGATCAGGAACCAGGAACAGGGGTCAGGAACCAATGTCTATCCACATCAAGAAGCAGGAACTGGAAGTCAGCGTTCATGCATCAGCATGTAAATGGTAAGGAGTCAAAGAGAACAGTCCAGGTCCACATACTGTCCGAAGCACTTGACCAGCCCATCCTTTCACGTGCGAAGCACGTGTTAGGACACGGTCCTAACACTACCCCCTCTCTATACAAGTCTTCGGCGTTTGGCAGGAGCGCCAACGGTGGGGGGTGGCTCCCTCGGATGTTTCTCGTCGAAGGTAGGGATGATGCGAGTGGGATACCCGGTCCAATTGGCAGTGTCGATCGTGTGCTCCAAGGTCTGTTTGTGGTACCCATACTCTTCTGCCGTGCGATCCATCTGTAGACGGAGCTGGCGAGATTGCGCGCGGTGTCTGTCATAGTCCCGTATAAAGCCGCGCGCCGTAACATCCATTCTCTGTCTAATGCCCGTGATTGGACATCCCACGACGACATGGCCGGTGCGTCCACACTCCCAGCAGGAACGGGTTTTGGGTTCGGAGGGTGAAGGAGGTGGGAGAGTCGTCGGGGTAGGCCAGACGTTTTCTGAATCCATTGCGTCCGCGGGCCATCCTTCGTCTGTCGTGACAGGAATGTCCGGAGACTGGGGGGAGGCTTCGTCGACAACGATAGGATGGGTGAGGTCGTCGCCGAGTAGGGGGGGGGATGGGGGCACAGCAGGGGATGACGGGGGTGGTACCGGTAACGGGCGAAGTACTTGGCGATCCCGGACGACTTGTTCGGGGTCGTAAGGGGGACTGCTGGGCCGCATGAACTCAGCAGTTTCCTCGTCCGTGGGCCGAAAGGGCTCGACAGCTGGGAGGTCAGGTTCTGGAACCGCCGGGGGATCGACGGCCATGGGTTCTTCGATGCTGATCCAATGAAAAACTGGTTCCCGTATGTCGGGCTTCGTCATGACCCAGGGCCTGACGTCATCTTCAGGGACGCTTCCGCCGGGCCAGTAGCTTGCAATGGGGTGATACCCACGACTGTTGAGGGGGAAAGAGCGAGTCGGCAACAGTCCTTTAGGGACGTATTCTTCGATCTCTAGACGTGCTCCATTATGCCCTGTTAAACGAAACCACCTGATTGTGTTTTCCTTGTAGCGGATCC
The DNA here is from genome assembly GCA_039111635.1 of Heterobasidion occidentale. NCBI lineage: Eukaryota > Fungi > Basidiomycota > Agaricomycetes > Russulales > Bondarzewiaceae > Heterobasidion > Heterobasidion occidentale. The sequence goes on from JBCAQO010000004.1 coordinate 646,488, forward strand.
GAGCCAGTACGTCGAGCCAGGCCTGTATGGTGTGCGTCTGGATGAAGACAGAGCTGCTGGTAAAGATCCCGCTTAGCCTGAAGTTAATCATGTCGTTGCGGATGGCAGGGAGATTTATTAACCCCTTCATACGGTAGGAGGTGACGGTGAGATTGGAAAGGAGGATGGATTGGTGCTGGGTGAGTGGTCCGGAGAATACTTGATAGGCTTGCGCCCAGACTGCTTGCTGTAAATAGAAAAGGAATGTGTGGGGATCCTTCAAACCCGGCTGGTTCAGGATGATGGGGGCCTCGTCCTCGGCCAGCGTAAGGTGGTATATGCTATTGTTCGTCTTCAGATCCTGGTAGAGGCGGAGGTTGTGAAGGGGGTTGGGGATGGCGCGGATGCGGAAATGAGGGTTTTTGTTGTGAACGGCGAAAATCAACGGAGGGACGGCGATGTGGGCGTTTGACATTTCGGCTGGGAAGCGGGGAATGACAAATTCCGTGAGGGGGTCAGCGATGGGAACACCTTCTGCAGGGATGTCGTTCTCGCTATCGTATTCCGAGTCTGTGTCGTCGTCGAGCGTGGGTGCGGTGGTGGAAGGGGAGACCGTGCAGAGGATGAATGGGTTGGGGGAAGAAGGGTTGGAAGCATGAGGGGAGTTCGTGGTGGAAGTCATTCTGATGTTACTGAGGATGTAGCGGGGGGAGTGAGCTAAGAGGAGGTGTGCAGGAGCGAGGGACATTCAATTGTAGCTGGGATGCTGAAGAATGTTTCTGCCTGACGTGGTGTGTCTTTTATACAATGGAGGAAAGGCCAATAGTGGCGGCGGCGTGAATGGATCCGAGGGCGAGGGCGATGGCGAGGGAGACGGCAGTGAGGGCAAGAGTTGCGACGACGGTATAAACGGCTACTGTGGATAGAGTGGGGTCGAAAGGGGTCATAGCCGTTTGCCTGGCTATGCCAATCCTCGGTTGGTCTGCTTTTGTAGCTCCTGGTATGCTTGAGTCCGCCAATTAGAGTTGTTCGATCGCTTCTGCTGCGGCTTTGATTGAGACGAGTCTATATTGGGCTTCTTTGCTTGTGCTTCTCGATCGTGGATCGTTGGTGGTGGCACTTTCGATCGAGGAACCAGGGGCTGCTTCTTTAGCTGCATCATTCGTTTGTTGATCTCTTCCATGATCTGGGGGATAGCCAATCCTGTCGCGAGAAGCTTTCTTCCGATCAGATGTTTTGCGAGCTTCTTTTTAATTTGATCTTCTTCGGCTACTCTGTTGAGTTCTAATTCGATCACCAGGGCCAGAATGGAGGCTTCCATTCCTTTGACTGCTCGAGGGTGCCGGCGGTAGAAGTCTTTTATGGCTTCTTGTGCGTTAGTAACGTTTGCCGCGGCTTCCCAAGAGTTGTCTGATTCTGGGTAGCCCTTCCATTTGATCAGGTACTGCAGGATCTTCCATCGCCCGAAGTGTTGGGCTCCGACGATGGCTTCAACTTCAAATTCTTCTTGCCCTTCGATCAGGTCCGGAGCCGGTTTGGGGTAGTTAGGGCCGTAGACCTCGTTTTCCTTGTAGGGCGTGAGTCGACTAGCATGGAAGACGTTGTGAATGCGCTTCCAGCTGTTGGGCAGCTTCAACCTGAAGTTGACATTCCCTATGGTGTCAGTGATTTCAAATGGCCCAAAGTGTTTGGGTCTCAGTTTCTCTGATGGGTGATCGGTGTGGATGTTCTTCCCATCGAGCCATACTTGGTCTCCTTTCTTGAAAGGCGGCAGATCCGTTCCAAAACGGTCGTGCTGTATCCTCATGGCTTCGGCTGCAATTTCGAGGCTGGCTTGTGCTTCCTTCCTAGCACGCTGCAGAGCTTCGAGGCGAGCGTCGGCGGTGGGGACATTTGTGTTTCCTATGATGGCTGGGTAAGCCCGTGGTTGATATCCATGGAGAAGTTCAAATGGTGACTTCTGTGTGGCTGAGTGCTGATGAGTGTTGTGGGCGTATTCTGCATAAGGGATTAATCTGGCCCAATCGTCCTGCGAAGAGCTGCAAAAGGCTCTCAGGTATTGTTCTAGTTCTTGATTCATTCATTCAGTAGCGCCGTCTGTTTGTGGATGATAGGCTGTGCTCAAAGTGGATTTGATTCCTCATTTTTTGAGCAGGGCTTGCGCTACTTTTGAAGCGAATTGGGCTCCTCTGTCCGATATGATTCTATTTGGCAGTCCATAGCGTCTCCAGGTGTTTTCTAGCAGGATCTTGGCTGTTCCGTCAGAGTCAATGGACTTCTGGCATGGAGTTATTACTGCGTTTTTGGTGAACCGATCAGTTACTACATGTAACGAGTCGTATCCATTTGATTCCGGTAGATCTGTAATAAAATCCATGGTTATCGTTCCGAAGGGTCGGTCTGGAATCTCCATTGGTTGTAGGGGCACCATGGTAGGATGTGTGTCGTTCTTGGTGGATTGACAGATGGTGCAACCTTCCACATATTGATGAACTGTGTTTGAGATTCCTGGCCAAGTGAATTCTTGTCCGACCAAGGCTAGAGTTCCCCTCTGTCCTGGATGTCCTGCTGCCAGATTATCATGGTTCAGCTTGATGATATCTTGACGAAGTTGTTCGTTTCGGGGAACATATATTTTTCCTCTGTGAAGGACCAATCCTTCTTCTTTGTTCCATTCTTGTAAACCTTTCTTCATGTTTCGAGGTCCTAAGATTTTGATCTTGGCTAGAGTTTCTAACAGCCATTCGTCTTTCCTGTTTTCTTCAGTGATTCGTTTCCGGAGGTCGTCGTCTATTATAGTAACGCCTCCTCGTCCAGTTGCCCTGATGTGAAGCATTTGGTGAGGGTCCCAACTGTCATCTGTATTAATGGCATTGATTTCTGCAAAAGGTCTTCGGATCTTTTCTGTATTGTTGAAAAGTTTGGGTTCCAAGAGTGTTTCGCCTGAATTGTCAAATTCCACCCCCTTCTTATGGTCTGGACGCCGTGACAGACCGTCGGATTTATTGGTGACTCCCGCCTTGTGTGTCAATTTGTAGTCGAAACGCGAGAGGTAGAGTGACCATCGTGCTTGCCAACGGTTTAATTTCTGGCTTGACCGGAACCATTCAAGGTTCTTGTGGTCCGTCCAGATGTCTACCGGGTGGTCGGCACCCTCCAAATAGTGTCGCCAAGCTTCAAAAGCTTGAACGACCGCTAGCAACTCTTTATCGTAAATCGGGTAGTTGCGTTCCGTAGGTGAGAGCGACTTGGAAATATAAGCACATGGGTGCCATTTTCCATCCTTGGCAACTTGTGATAACACTGCTCCAGTAGCAAAGTCGGAAGCATCACATTCAATGCGAAAAGGGTTCCTTGTATCCGGCATAACGAGCACCGGAGATTCTGTAAATCTTTGTTTTAGCGTTTGAAACACTTTTTTGCATGCTGGTGTCCAATCCCAGGTGCGTTCCTTCTGTGTCAACTCAAACAGCGGTCGTGCTATTTTGGAGTAATCCTTGATAAACCTGCGATAAAAGTTGCAAAAACCTAAAAACGATTGCACTTCTTTGACTTTTCCAGGTGTTGGCCAGTCCATAATGCCGGCCACTTTGATTGGGTCCATTTCTAGGTGTCCATGTGATATAACATATCCAAGGTAGTCAATTTTCTTTTTGTGGAAGTGGCACTTTGAGGGTTGTAGATACAGATCGTTGTCCTGTAAAATCTGTAAAACCTTTCGAACCGTCTTGATGTGGTCGTCCAGCGTTTTGGAGAATACTAGGATGTCATCCATATAGATTGCTACTAATCCGGTGTAGATGAGGTCTTTGAAGAGTGCATTCATCATTGTTTGGAATGTTGCCGGCGAGTTGGTTAATCCAAAGAACATGACTAGGGGTTCGTACATTCCTAGATTGGTGACGAACACTGCTAGTTTCTCGCTTCCTTCCTTCATGCGTATGTTGTTATATCCTGTATCGACATCCATTAGCGAGAAGTATGCAGCTTCGGCCAGAAGATCCAGTAATTCTTGAATTATCGGTAAAGGGTACTTGTTTTTGATTGTTACTTCATTAAGTTTGCGATAATCCATTACTGGTCATAGTTTCCCGTTCTTTTTCTTAATAAAGAAGAATGGGGATGCCATGTGCGACTTAGATTCTCGAATGAATCCTTTCTGAAGGTTTTCGTCTATGAATTTCTTGAGTTCCACTTGCTCGCCCGGACTGAGGCTGTATAGCTTGGGTTTGAGCGAGTGATCCATTCCGTCCTTGATTTCTATTTTGTGATCCCAAGGTCGAGAGGGTGGTAATTGTCCCTTTGGTCGACCTTCGAAAACCTTCCTATAATTCCAGTATTCCTTCGGCACTATTTCTTCGAAGGGTAGTTCAGGTTTTCCTTTGTTTGCTTCTTCCGCAAGTCTTTGCGAGTTGGTGTGCTTCGTTTGTTTCCCTGTCTGTACTTTGCCAGGCTTGCTTCCTGAAGCCGGTGTATGGGCGTGTGGAAGTTCCGTGGTTTCGGCACGATGTATATCGACACCTTCTTCGGAGTCGTTGTATAATTCCAGTGCCTGTAACATTCCTGTGTCAAGGCACCTAACAAGATAGACTCCATCTTCTTCAAGATCCTTGGAGGGAAGTGCCGGAAGTCCGTCACCGTCCTCCGGAACGTCTTCTTCAGCCCATGTTGGAACCTTGTAATTTCTGGTTCGGGCCTTCAGACGTTCGGCATTCAACCTTCGAGTTGCAAACTCCGGACTTGTAGGTATTGTCTGCGGATGTGGTACTGTGGTGTTTCCCACTTTCCGGCCTGGTACTGCTGTTCCCGGCTTTTGCACTGGTATTGAGTAGTCGCCCGTTTGCGGTACTATTTCCATGCGCCGTATGCTTGGTTTAGGATGTCCTGGTTTTCTTGTAGCTCTTCTAGCTTTCACCGGTCCTCCTTTTATTTGGCAGGAGGGCGGGCATCTGGTAAAGTGCAGCCCGTAGGCATGCCAGTCAACTTCTGGGTTATGTTCTAAAAACCAGTTGGTTCCTAAGATGACATCCTCTTTTCCTATTTCCGCAATATGAAACCTTGCTGATTCTGTATGCGACCCCCTTTTTCGCCTAGAACCTGTAACTTGAGGTTGGCGAATCTTGTAATGGGTCCTCCTTTAAACTCGGTGTTTTGGACCGTGCTGACTGGGATAGGAATGGGGTTTTGTGTGTGGTGATTCAATGTGCTTCTACGAAGCGAGGGTGCATGAAGATTCCGGTGGCTCACTGTCCACCAGTGCCTGTGTAGCAGCTTTTCTATTCTTGCCTATGAGCATTGTTTCGAGTCGGAGTGATGGTGCACCATGTGATTTCATTTCCGAAAGATACAATACATCTGGATGTCCATGCTCTTGGTCAGTGTCTTTACTGGCCAGAGGAGCGTACCAATTTCCTGCAAGAATCCTTCTCTCCGCATCCGCTGCCGATGGGAGAGTCTTTAAAAATTCTTCGAGTCGCTAAAGGCTCGAACCTCTTCGATTTATTCCATGCTCAACCCCATCATCATTTGTCGGATGTGGTTGACCCTATGTTTTCCTTCCTCGACGTCTTCATCGTCAAATTGCCCTTCTTCCATTTCTGTCTCGCGCACCGGCCTGTGACGAGGGGGTTGGAACCGTTTCTTGGGTCGAGAAGGACAATTGCGCGCCATATGCCCGGGTTTTTTGCAGAAGAAGCACTTGCCTTCGTTGGCAAGTCGGTCTCTTTCTACCGGGGTAAGCTTCTTGAAGCGAGTGCGAACTGCATCGGCCTCCATTTCTGCTCGTATTGAGGTTCCCTATCATGTCGCGGGGGTGCCCTTTCGTTGTAAAAGGTTCGCGGCGTGTAGACCTGGAATTTGCCTTTCCGGAGGTCGTATGCCCTATCCCTTGCAATTCGCATCCTTTCGTGTTTCTTTGCCTTCTCGACTAGCTCCTCCCAAGTTTTGTCCTTGGAAGGATCTTCATAAATTCCTTTTGCGAGTTCCCATTTTAATCCCCTCAAGAAGTGTGTCTTCTTGGTTTCTTCGTCGACTCCGGCGAGAGCTGCGAGTTGTTCGAATAGCTGTAGATAGGTGTTAAAGGATTCCTTTCCTTGATTCACCCTGGCCAGTTTGTCTCGCGCATCTGCTTCTTTATTGAACTCCTCGAAGTCGGTTGCTATCTTTTTCCGAACGGAAATATATCCGTCGTGTTCCTTCCAAGTGTATTGTGTCCAATCATTCAACGCGTTCCTGGCCTGAGTAAAGTTTCTGGCCCAGATCCCTGCAGACCCTTCCTTCATATACGAGAGAGCGTAAGCGATTTTGGCAAATTCATTTGCATAATCTTTTTGCCTGGCAAGGATCATCAGGTCGATTTCATGGAGGAATTGCTCCGTTTGCTTTCTGTTTCCATTGAAGGGAGAGGGTTTGGCCATAGCTGGTCCCTTGGACTCAGTACTTCCAGGATCTGTCGGCATTGTATCGGGCGGGGGCTCTGGATCTCCAGGCGGTTCTGGATTGTTACCCGGTGTTTCAATATACCCTGACTTGGGACTTGGTCCGATGCGGGTTCGGAAGTCTGCTTGGGGAGTGGTTTCTTGTAAGGGGGATGCAACGGGTGTGTTTCTTCCAGGGATTCTACTTCCACTGGCTGTTTCTCTGGGTAGAGTATGTATGTGCGGTCTTGGCAATTTACGATGCCTATCTGCCGGTGATTTAGGCTTGTCGAGGGGTTTTCTTGCGACGTAGTCCTTGACCTTAACTGTGTGTAGGCGTGGTCCTGCGTGGATTTGCTTCCCTTGCCAGGTAAGGAACTCGTATCTACTTTCTCCTCGTTTGTGGAAGAATCCGGTGAGGGTTCCGGCGTAGTAGAAGTGTTTCTTGTTCTTGTCGTAATAAAGTTGATTTTCGTCGAAGTCCTCGGGTAAGTCTTCGTAGACTTCTGCCGGGTCTGTTCGGTAGCCGAGAGGGTATCCCGGGGTGACTTCGTCCGTTGTTTATTCTTTGAAGAAGAAGCCTACTGCCTGTCTTCTTCCAGCTTGTAGTGCTTCTTGGAGGTCTGGGTCCCTTTTGATAATTTTGTTGATGGAAATATCAATTTGGTCGATGAGTTCGATGATCTCGGAGAACGTGTATCCTGAGATGAGGGTGCGGAGATGATAAGTTTTGTGGGCGAACTCTCCTCTTCGGATGATAAAAACGATCCCTTCAATTTCGGTTCTGATTGGCGGAGAGTTAGGGGCTTCCAGTGTGTTTTCCTAGGTGGAGGAGAAGGTCCAGTGGATGAGGATTGAGTAGTGGTCTCGGTTCTCCTGGTTCTTGACAAGCTCCTTTCGGATTCCATCTTCGTTGACGTTCCTGGCAATGGTTCTTCTGAGATCGGCGATAACAGCGGTGGGGAAGTCGTCTGGTCTTCCGTCGTGTATCTCGATAGTGTTCTCGGATCTGACAACGTCGGGCTCTCCGTTGTCTGTGAGGGTAAACGGTGTCTTTGGTTTGTTGGTAAAACAAATCCCGGAAAACTGGTATCCAGTTTTACTGAGGTCAATGAAGATTTTGGGTGATGCCTGTAGTTGAAATATGGCTACTCCTGAATAGACCTTTCCTGGGTTTCGGTGTCTTGCGACTTCGATCGTTCCTGGATTATTGATCCTTCCTTGCAGGGTTCCTACTTGGTTTACCCTGGCTGCTGTTGCTAGAATGTTGTTTACGGATTGGAGAAAGAGTCGTTGCTGCTGGGGGTCCAGTTTGGAATAGGGTAGGTGTTATGACTTGACCGATCGGGGCCCTTCGGGGTCGGTCTAACCGATGAATCAAGCATCACATGCTAGGCGGCTCCACTACGGAGTGTACATCAAGGTATTCGGCATGTCCTTAGGAGCCGACAAGGCCGATGGTTCTTCAAGACATCGGTAGAGGCTATATGAGAGGGACATGAGGCTCACGAAGTTCACACAGTGATAAGGGAGGCATTCACATGCCATGGGCTTAGGGCTTATGGGTAAGCACCTCGTCGCACCATGATGGATCAGTGCGACTGGAGAAGTACAAGAGTAGGCGCCGATGAGAAAGACGGCGGCCACAGCTCTCCTAGGATGGAAACCTGGAGAAGCACACGGACTCTTACCCTATACCCCATACAGTATATAAGGCCCATAGAATAGGCTGAGGATCTTCAGTCTATTCTCTTTCGTTCATTCGTATCTTCAGTCTATTCTCTTTCGTTCATTCGTATCTTCGAATACGAAGCTCTTCGTTCTTACACAGCCCTCACACTGTGTCACTTAGAGCCAATCATTACTCCCTCCTGTATCGTTGCCTGATACAGTCGAGCCTTCGCCCACCACTCAGTCCATTGTGCGACCTAGGGAAGAACCTGTTACTCTTGGGTTACTGAACGAGCAGTTCATAACACTAGAATAGACTCGCTTTGCCCCTACCTTGCACCACACTCTGCTTGCTGCCACACTCTTTCTCACAACCCTCATCGGTGGCATAGACCCCCACCGAAGAGAGTTACTTCACACACCCTGGAGCAAGACCTAGGCCTAGGATTCCACCAGGCACTAGACGAACCCATAACCAACTTCGACAGAACAATCGTCCTATCCATCAAAGAGAAAATCGCTGGTATTACTCCGACACCAATCGGCCAGCACCCCCAAACTTTGATAACTGCTCGTACCGAGAAGGACGATACTTCTTCACAAGAGAAGACGGAACAGAAGCTGAGTGGGCTTGGGACGAAACAGCAGAAGACTGGGTAGAACCACCCCAGTACAGGAACCCCGAACCGGAAATCCCGGACACATCGGAGGAAGAAGAAGGAACATCCGAGTCCAAATCCTCGGATATTCAAACACCGATCAACACCCGAAATATCATGTCAAATCCTACAGACCCCCCCGTCTCGTCGGGGAGGGGCAAGCTCAAGCTCCCTGATAACTTCGAAGGGGACCGAACACAATCACAGAAATTCATCATGAATTGCCTCCTCCTTTTCACAGCAGAACCAGACCGATACAAGACGGATTCAGACAAAGTTTCTCTCGCTCTCTCGTGCATGAGATACGGGACGGCCAGCGTATGGGCAGAGAGTTTCCTAAAGAAGACAGTGGGGGCGACCCCACCCAAGACCGTAGGAACTTGGGACAACTTCCTTGTCAGGTTTAAACTCCAGTTCAAGGAAACGAACCTTACGGACAAGGCCCGAAGCGCCCTCATGTCTTTCTCTCAAGGGAAGATGACGGTGGATGAATATTCAAACCAATTCATCCTTATCGCCGCCGACGCCGACATCACCAACAGGGAACAAGTTCCTTATTTCCAGAGAGGGCTTGACCCGAGGGTCATGGACAAGATCTATGACAAAGAAACTCCGCCGAAGGACACGATCCAAGATTGGGTCAACACTGCCTGTGAAATAGACGGACGCTTGAGAGCCCGAAGTGCTCAAAAGGCGATCCTAGCCAACTCCACCTCATTCCGAAGCGACTTCCTCAATCGCTTTCACCTCCAACCAGCTCGCCGCTATAACTCTACCACCGCCCCTCGAAGAATGAACAACCAGGTGGTTGACATGGACATTGACGCCTCTCGCAAAAGAGACGCCAATCGAAACAAGCGTGTATACGATGGCAAGAGACCTGCTCCCTTCTCCTGTTACAATTGCGGAAAACCAGGGCACGGGATAGCTGATTGTCCTTCCCCTCGTAGAGGCGTTCCCCCGTCTCGAGGAAATTCACGCAAGTCGGTGGGCAGAGGAGGTAGACGAACTCGCGCTGCAGACATGGAGGATGAAGACGAGCAAGAATCCCCGGTGGGAAACGATGCGCGATTACATCGAGGATTGGAGGAGGGGAGTTCTCATGGCCACCACCGTCGGGTACCACAACCTGGTAATTCGGTGGAACGTGAGGACCCTTCCGCGAGAAGGGGAGGATCACGCCAGAGCGATGGAGAGCGCTACGTACCGCCTAACGGACGACGAAGCAACGGACCCATCAGTGATATTAATGGCGTCCGAGCGCTCTTCCAAGGAGTAGGGAAGGCCGAGCAAAGGCAGATGTTGGTGGATCTGGCAGAGGATTTTTCCTGACCTCTCCTTCACCAGCCGAAGAGAGAGGGTCAAGGAAACTCGAGTATGATTCCCCGTCATATATTCGGATCGGAGCAATGAACAGTCACATTATTACCCCCATTCGACTTGACGTGCGATTAACAACTCGAGGAAGAAGCGCTGGAGCCAGAGCCGCCATCGACTCAGCATGCGAAGGGATTTTGGTAAATGAGGGGTGGGTACAGAAGCACAACCTTCCCACTTATCCTTTAAACCGCCCCATCCGCGTTCGCAACGTCGATGACACCATCAACAAGGCAGGCCTCATTCGACGAGGCCTGGACGCGAATCTCACCGTCAAGGATAGACGGGGGAGAACTCACACTGAACGCGTCCAAATGTTCATCACCAATCTAGGGAAAGACGACATGCTCCTAGGAACGGATTGGCTGAAATACCACGACCCCTCCATCGGGTGGAGGCGCCGTGAGGTACACTTTGATCGTTGCCCCAGAGATTGCCAACAACCGTATGGGTTTACCAAGGCAAGGGAAGAGCCTACCAAGAAGGCATGGCTAGCAAAACTACGCGGTGACAAGGTTCCTCAGCGGATGAAACCGCATCTTGTCTCAGAACCGGTAGGACCTTCGTGGACGTGGACTAAAGAACAATGGAGCCAAGTACCCACGAAGGAATGGAAAATTCGGTTCATGGAACTACTCGAGCACAAATCCCGACAACGCAAAGCTCGGGAATGGCTCGAAGAACAAGTAGCCGAAAGGAAGGAACGCCGGCAAGCTCAGCAGAAAGCGGCCCAGGACGAAGCTTCAGGAAAAGTCGCTGAAGAAGCGCAAACACCGTCTGACTCCTCCGCAATGGATAGCGCAGGAGAACCCGTCATTAGGAAGGTAGCCCCAGAACCCTCGGGGTTCGCAAGCTTTGACGAAGACCTGGGGAAGAAATTGACACCACCGATTAAAGGGTCGGGTGCCGACAGAATATCATTCTTACCTCGACATCTTCAGCGAACGACGATCACAGAGGCTTCCCCAACATACAGTATGGGACCACGCGATAAACCTCAAACCGTCTTTTGTACCCCAGGCCCCGCGGATATTTCCCTTGAGCCCGGAAAAGCATGACGAGCTAGGGAAATTCGTCAAAGAGCACCTTTCCAGAGGAACAATACGTCGGTCAACAGCACATAGCGCGGCCTCTTTCTTTTTCATAGGCAAGAAAGATGGGAAGCTCCGTCCGGTACAAGACTATCGCCACCTTAACGAACACACTATTCGAGATGTCACCCCCTGCCATTGATCCAAGAACTATTGGATATCATTAAAGGCGCAACGGTGTTCTCAAAGCTCGATGTTCGGTGGGGATATAACAACGTGCGCATCAAGAAGGGAGACGAATCCAAGGCGGCCTTCGTCACACCCTTGGGACTTTTCGAACCCACGGTGATGTTCTTTGGGCTCTGTAACTCCCCAGGAACCTTCCAAGCCATGATGAACATGATCTTCCAAGAACTCATCCTGGCCCGGAAGATAACGGTATATATGGACGACATCCTCATCTTCACGAAGACCACAGCGGAACACATTGTGATTCTTCGGCGAGTCCTCCAAATCCTGCGCGACAACGATCTCTACCTCAAACCGGAGAAGTGCGAGTTCCACAAGGAAAAGTTGAACTACCTTGGGTACACAATCTCAAAGGACCACGTCGCTATGGAAGACTCGAAGATTGAAGCTATCCAGGAATGGCCCACTCCCCGCACAGTTCGCGACATCCGCTCTTTCTTAGGCTTAGGGAACTTCTACCGACGATTCATTGATAAATTCTCTCTGATCGCTCGGCCCCTGCATGACCTCACAAAGAAGGATGTGAAATGGGACTGGACCACGGAGTGCCAACAGGCGTTCGATCGACTGAAGAAAACCTTCACCAGCCGACCCGTCCTGTTGTACCCTGACCCGATGCGCCCTTACCGGCTTGTTACCGACGCTTCCCTCGCAGCATATGGTGCAGTCCTCTTACAGGAAGGACCTGATAATGACTGGCACCCTGTTGCATACCTCTCAGGATCGTTCTCACCGGCCGAACGAAATTACGACGTGCATGATCGCGAACTCCTCGCCATCATCAAGGCACTAGAACACTGGAAACACTACCTCGAAGGCGCTCGACACCCCTTCGAAGTCTGGACGGACCATAAAAACCTAGAACACTTTAAAACGGCGCGCGACCTGTCAAGGCGACAAGCGCGCTGGAGTCTGTTTTTGTCCCGATTTGACTTCCAGCTCAGTTACAAAGCTGGAACTACTAATCATGCGGATGCTCTGTCCAGGCGTCCAGACCTTAGTGAGGGGTGGAATCTGATAACAAGGCACAGACTCTACTCCCGTCCAGACTTTTCACCGAGTCCAGCGAAACTCTAGTAGAGCCAAGCGAAGGCATACACGTCAAAGCAACGGAACTCGTATCCTCGGACATCCTCTCCCTTATTCGACACTCGCGCTCGCTCGGGACACGATTTGCTGGTTGATGTCGCCCTCAAGAAACTGCTGGAAAAAGGTCCAAACGCAATGAAGGGCGACCTAGGAAAATGGACACATGAAGAGGGCATCACAAGGCGCGACGGTTACATATGCGTCCCAAAGGACGACCTCCTTCGACGAATGATTGTCAAAACGCACCATGACACTATGGCTACAGGACACCCGGGCCGAGCAAAGACCTTAGAATTGGTCCAACGCCATTACTGGTGGTCAAGCATGACCAAATTTATACACGCATATGTGGATGGATGTGCAGTCTGCCAATCTACCAAGAACCTTCCCCATAGGACCCATCCACCGATCCAACCGTTGGAAACCACAAACGCCCCTTGGCGCTTTATCTCCACCGACTTCGTAACAGACCTCCCAGAAAGCAGAGGCTACGACTCGATCAATGTGGTAGTCGATCAGGGTCTGTCAAAAGGAATAGTCATAACTCCGTGCAAGAAGACAATCACGGCCGAAGAAACCACGACGCTCTTCCAGGATAATGTGTTCAAACGATATGGTTTGCCAACCAAAGTGGTGTCCGACAGAGGTCCTCAATTTGCTGCAAAATTCACAAGGGAACTATGGAAAGGAATGGGAATCACCCCTGCCCTCAGCACGGCCTACCACCCCCAAGGACGGAGAACAGAACGGGTAAACCAAGAGATCGAGCAATTCCTGCGAGTTTTCTGCAACTACCATCAAGATAACTGGTAGACTTGATCCCCTTCGCAGAATTCTCCCACAACCCGAAGACACTCCGCCACTGGGAAGTCGCCGTTTGAAGTCCTTTACGGATTCAACCCACCATATTCGGTCGACTCAGCTCTGGAGACCAAGGTGCCCGCAGTAACTGAACGTTTGCGACTAATCAAAGAAGTCCAAGAGGATGCGGCCGCAAGTCTACAAATAGCAGCGCAGCACGCCAAGGACCGGGACCTACACAGAAAACTTCCGCAATGGGAAGTAGGAACCCAAGTTTGGTTAGAAGGAACCCATATTCGGACGACTCATCCGAAATTCAAGCTGGCACCTAGACGCTATGGCCCCTTTTCAGTGACTGAAAGAATCGGTCCTCTGGCTTATCGGTTGGAAATACCCGAAACATGGAAGATACACCCGGTGTTCCATGCCTCCATACTCACGAAATATCACGAGACAGAGGCCCACGAAGGAACTTCCCCAGACCTGCCCCAGAGATCCTGAATGAAGAAGAGCACTACGAAGTGGAGGCCATTCTAGATTCAAGACGCCAGGGACGAGGGACCAAGTACCTTGTCAAGTGGGTCGGATACTCCGAGGCCGATAACACTTGGGAACCCTTTGCCCTCCTCAAAGATACGGCCGATGAGGCGCTTCGTGAATTCCACGAAAGCTACCCAGACAAGCCCCGACCAGCGGCGATTAGGCTTTAGAAAGATATAAAAAGGGAGGCATTCCCCCTCTTTCAAAGCAAGAATCCTCCCCAACACATGTCCAACCACTCCTCCCTGGAATACTCCCCTGGACGTGCCATGCTCATCGATGACGGAACTACCTCCTCCCCTTCAAGAAACCCCTCGCCAGACATCATTCTGGCTGTGGCCAACCCCGACACTGGACGCCCTAGCCGAAGCAGCCGCCCAACGACACCAGGAGGAACTCCTGTACAAATCAGTGTCCACCAAACCGCGCTCACCGTCGAAGATCGAACGGATCCCCGAGCCTCACCACGGTTTGAGAGAGCTCATGACGAGCACGATGAAAGACGTCAAGCAGAAGGAAGGCATGCTCCGTCAACGCCTCCGCGACCGACGACAGCGTTGGCTCAAGGAGACGCAAGACAGGGCGAGAGGCGGAAGAAGACCAGGAAACCCTTCGAACCTGGCATCGCCTACAACTGTTGAGGCAGGTATACAAGAACCAGCAACGGCTGGTACATCAGCTGCCAGGACCAGAGGACCCCCTACCAGTAGTCGAGATCTGCACCCCGGAGAGTTGGAAGGGCTAGGAGACGCACTACTCCAGCGCACCACCATCTCCGCGGTAATTCAGATGGCCACAGCGCTGGCCTTACAAAGGCTCGCTAACTTCTTCGCAGGGCAACCAGGAAGCGAGAGCGATGACATACCCCGACGCCTCGCTGACGCGAGCGACCAGGTCAGGCTTCTGGCCTATGCAGATGATCACAGGGCCGCCTCCTGGTATGCCCGAGGAAATAATGGGGCTTACGCCCTACTCATTCATCCGCAACGATGTAAAACTACGAACGTCCGCAAAGACGTTAAACTACCACTCCTTTCAGCATAGGAGATGTCGATCGACATCGTTGTTGACGCCACGATGTTGATCTAGTCCGCAATGACGATAAACTATTTACTCCTTCAAGTATAGGAGACGTGGTTGATGGTCACGACCTTGACCATCAACTAGTCCGAAATGACCTTAAACTACCCTCACCCCGGAGGATTAAATCTATCGAGGCTCGGGAGGTTCAAGCCAGGCGATAGCGGACGTCCGCAATGACTATAAACTAGTTGCCGTCCTTCATGACGATAACTGAGCTGCCCTTCTGTCTACAGGGCCATGTGAGTTGTGTCAAAATAGGCTTCCCAGTCTATTCTCGCAACTCTATAAGTTATCCGGTTTGATATAGTATAAACCGTCACCATCTCACCTCAATGGGAACCCTGTCAAGAAGGAGGAACTGGTCTACGGCCCTATGCGCATCACCGATGAATGTTCCGGCGCGCAGAAACGCCTGCTGTCTTGTTTACAGCAGGGCAGTCCGCAACGACTTCGGTATAAACTAGCCTCAGTCCGCGACGACTTAAGGATAAACTAGCCGACGTCCGCAAAGACGTAGAAACTACGGACGTCCGGCACGACGTTAACCTACCAGGACATACCTTACGCTGACCCCACATAATTACCGTCAAGGTGGATACCATGGTCTATTCAAGAGACCATGGGGTTCAAAATCTATTCTTCAAAGTCCTTACCTCGTGTCCAATACCCTTAGTGAAAAACAAACTCTGGACGAACACTCAATCTCTAACCTGACAAGGCCACCGTATGGGGCTGACAGAGTTAGGGGTCTTCAAAGGGGTCTTGCCGGATTCAAGACAAGTCAAGAAAAATGTTCGTTCTTGATAGGTTGGTGGGCCTAAGCCTTGGTAAAGCGATCAACCCACACACCTGGAGTCCTCCTCGATACCGGAGATCAAGGAGATGAAGATCTATCCTGGAAACACTGAGACATGGCCTTCGGCACTTTGGAAGAAGAACGACACACACCCATCCACGGACGAGTTTCTATTTCATCCTATAATCATTCGCACAACACCTTTCTGCATCGTCGCCGGACTGGAAACCGGCTTAACAAAGGCACCAGGGGGCACCTGGTTTCGAGTAGCTGCCTATTGACTCTAGGAGTGTACTCGCAACAAAACAGTGCGGTGAAGGAAGAACACCGAAGGCGACGCAATATTGTGGCTGATGTTGCTAGGAACCTGAATCAAACAGCTCAACGGAGAAGGAAAACTCCTAGGCGTTGTAAACGACGTAGGTCGGTCTTCGCCCCAGAAAACGAAGTGATATTGGGAAGACGCATCCCAATCTATTTGACGATCAGCAAGCAATTGTATGTGGAATGACGATGAAGCTCGCTGCTGCTCAAGCGAGTAGTCCCCTCAGGAGTTGGGACCTAGAAAGGGGGTAATGTTATGACTTGACCGATCGGGGCCCTTCGGGGTCGGTCTAACCGATGGATCAAGCATCACATGCTAGGCGGCTCCACTACGGAGTGTACATCAAGGTATTCGGCATGTCCTTAGGAGCCGACAAGGCCGATGGTTCTTCAAGACATCGGTAGAGGCTATATGAGAGGGACATGAGGCTCACGAAGTTCACACAGTGATAAGGGAGGCATTCACATGCCATGGGCTTAGGGCTTATGGGTAAGCACCTCGTCGCACCATGATGGATCAGTGCGACTGGAGAAGTACAAGAGTAGGCGCCGATGAGAAAGACGGCGGCCACAGCTCTCCTAGGATGGAAACCTGGAGAAGCACACGGACTCTTACCCTATACCCCATACAGTATATAAGGCCCATAGAATAGGCTGAGGATCTTCAGTCTATTCTCTTTCGTTCATTCGTATCTTCAGTCTATTCTCTTTCGTTCATTCGTATCTTCGAATACGAAGCTCTTCGTTCTTACACAGCCCTCACACTGTGTCACTTAGAGCCAATCATTACTCCCTCCTGTATCGTTGCCTGATACAGTCGAGCCTTCGCCCACCACTCAGTCCATTGTGCGACCTAGGGAAGAACCTGTTACTCTTGGGTTACTGAACGAGCAGTTCATAACAAGCGCTACATCCGGCTCTAAGCATCCACGTGAAGACGATGAGGATGACAATAATGAAGAGGATGAACGTGACGAAGGATCCGAAGATAATGAAGAGGACTATGAAGGCAACGAAGAAGAGCACCAATCTTGGGGTATCGATGACACCCATGTCCTTCCCGTACGTAGACATCAATTGAAGTTACCCTTTTCCATAGTAATCTTGCTAGGCTCCCGAGCATGAGGAGCGGCAGCACAGCACCGCCAACAGCCAAGAACCACGTGGCGCTGCAATTCCCGTATGTTTTCACTGTTCATAGATTATTTTTATTGACCCGTGTGTATACAGCAAACTTTCTCTATTCAACATCCTGATATGCAACACGATGACAACGCTAGCCTGCACAGAATGGAGGTACGTTTGACTTCTGATTATAATGATCTTTCGATGATGTTTGGGTGTCCAAAGATGAATGGCCTTGCTTCCGATGTGCTCGCTGATCATTGGCAACGTAATTCAGCTCCAAGAGCTCCTAACCCTCAGGTACTCCAGGCATCAATCACGGCTAATGGCATCACCATACCAGTAGTAACTGGCTCTCATCAGCAAGGGCCTGGTTTGTTGGCTCAAGCCACATGTTCCCCAACATCGGGAAAGCATCGCAGAAGGAGTCGGAAGACGAAGCGTCAACGCACCGCTGAGAACGGTGTGGATGTGACTTTGGACTCTGATTTGAAAGTGCGGCTGGAAGACTTTTCGCCGGTCTGGCAGTCTATCATCCGCCATGCCAAACTCCAGCACCGTCTGACATTGCTAACTTGCAATGCATTTCCTACATACGAAGACGGCCTCAATAATGCATGCGCCTGTATCTCCGCCGCTGTCAGGGAGTATGAGCAGAGGAACAATCAGTCTGTGATCAAAGACGGTGAGTGTCGCTGTGATATTACAAAGGGTGATTGACGATGACCTTCCCTTGCCTCGACAGATGCCCAGATATCTGTGGATGTTATCAAATTAGTGAGTAATATATAAGCCCGTGAACGTGCACTGATGATATCAAAGGTTTACCAAGAAGGATCTACCTTCCGTGGAGAAATCAAGCAGGCCGCACGCATTCAGGTCCGAAATCATTGTATACCAGCACCGACTGATTCGAGGGTCAGCCGCACTACGTACACAGCGCTCGTAAAAAAGGAGCTGGCGGATCTTGTTAAGCGGTACAAGTTCTTACGAGGCCCACCTAATGCAATGGTCTGTCGTTCATCTTCTAATCTCTGAGATTGGTTTGCTATAGTCCTTGCTTTTGTCTAGGGCCGCTGCGCTAATTTTTCTAGCATTCTTCTTCGAGACACTTGCACTGCAGTTCTCTTCAAGACGGGACGCTCGATGGGCCTCGGAAGGGTCTTCCCTAATGTTTTCAAAGATGGGATACCACCCAGGGCTATTGTGTTGATTGCTACTGCGGTATGGTCATGCAAGTCTTATGTTCCACGTTTTTTGTGACTGTTTGTGATTTTTCTATAGCTTCGCAATGCTCTCGAAGAGTGGCTCGACAATGGCTGGTATACGTGTGTGCCTTTCGAGGCTAAAGAATATGGTCCAAAGTACACGAAGCTGGCAACTTCTCTGGATGCCATCATGTCGCAAGAACACACTCGACAATCCTTCCAAAGTATGTGTCTTGAGTGGAAGCAATGCGGGATGTAAGTAACAATGTCTTGTCTTGACCGTTTCTGACTTTTCGTGTAGGATGCAGATGTCTGCACCGAATGACGACAATGACGACGGCAACAAATCCACGGTATCCATTGATCTTGACTAAGCCGCCACTCTTCTACAATTCCATGTTCATTTCTCATTTTGCTCACTCTCGTCTCGTCTTGCTTTCCTATACTGTCCTTATAGTTTACCCTCCTTTTCTGCTTTGTCACTCACTCCCTAGAGCAGTAAGACCTACAAGAGCCTGCAAATCCATATTGATAGCAATGTTATAATCTGATTTTGATACAATGATTATCGGAGCAATGAGCCGATTGATCAGCAGGGTAAAGGCTCTCTAGACAAGTAAGTCTGCCTAGAGTATGTTTTGGGAAGGTTTTCTGTATGATTGCTCTCGAGAGTGGCCAGAAAAAAGTCAACTCTCAAGACATCTTTAGAAGTGAAATCCGAAACGAGTAGGTGTGATATTGATTGCATCTAGGGATGACTCTCAAGACATCACTAGTCCGAAATCATGACTAGTGGACTCTGCCAATTCCGACAGTTCCTTTTGGGCTCTAGTGATCTAGTGCTGCTGTACAGGCCGTTTTAGCTACTATATGGACTCCTGATGGCCTTATAAGTAATAGATATGCTTCACCTGACTGTCCTTTGATCTCGGTGGGACAATGAAGGACATACAGTAATGACCATGTTATTATAGCTCAATAGTCTCCTTCAGCTTGAACTTCTTTGATGCTCGCTTCGCAGAGTGAAACTAAAATTGATTCCCGTACAGCTCGAACTCTATGTGCGGTGCTTCCAGCACAGTATTGCTTGTTTGCGATGATTGTGACAAAGAAGCTCCGGCCGCAGGCAATGAGGAGCTTGGCGTATCAAGGGTGGAGTAGAGAGGGACCGCAAACACGAATACTGAGCCATGCTTCAGTATGACTGTGGCAAAGATACATATATAACTTGGAGCGATCAATTGAAAGGCTTACGCTTTGATTTGATTTTGCGTATTACGACTTGGAAAGCGTTCTCAGTTTCATGAGCAACAATTCCCGAGAGGCCGATCAGCACTGGGTTCTTGCTTCATCTTACTATAGACAGATAAATTTGGTGTACACGGTTGTGCGGCTGTGATGAGATATTCACCTGTCATGATTGATCCGTGGAAGTCGGCTTTGACCAACTTTGCATGCATACCCGCATATCCTTTGGAGAGGGTATACCCGAGGCTGGAGGGGCGGCAAGACCCAATAGCTCAGACATATACCCTAGCCACAGACGGTGCAAGGGTATGAACAAGTCCCACCTACAGCAAGTACGATAGGCATAATCCAGCCAGAACAGCAATCAGAAACGCACCTCGCCTGTTCTTTCTTGAGCTTCCACATGCCCTTTTCGACAGCCTCGTTCCGCCCAATCACACCCAACCGCCTGCGCTCTTTTGCCTTCTTGATCTTTTCCGCCTACGCAGCATTCAGTAGCGCGATCCTACTCTTCTTTTCTGGATTTTCTAACAGGACATCAGCAAACTGGGAAGCGTCTGTACGGAGCTGGACAGACGCTCCAGAGCCCCCAGATGCCCCTAGTGAGTCCCCGATTAGACAGACACCATGACTTCTGGCCAGTGTCTGGACATATCTGTCCAGATGCACCATATATGGAAGTGATTAGATAATTGTCGTCAATAGACGACTGCAAAAATCAATGTGTACTGAGCAGGGATTGAACCCAGAACCTCTTGAATTATTCACCAGCTGAGAGCAATGTTAGTACCAGAATTATCCACTCCACCATGTGGCCATGATATCCTTCATCAACAATTAGCTTATATTGCGCTTTTTGAGACTTCTTTGAGATGCCTAAACTCTGTGAGGTGTCATCTATTTTCGCATTTTTAGCATCTATCCATGGAAGAATGATGGCATATGATACATCATTTGAAAGCTATGATACAGGGAAGTATCCCAATACCACTCACAAGCTGAAATCTCACAGATAGCACCAATGTCAATCAAAATCTTTGAAGTCCAACAAATGTATTTCTTGATTTTTTGGTACTGTGGGAATCTTACATACTCTGCCTTCCGGAAATGTGCTCCCAGTCAGCTTATTGATAGAGCACCTTATCTGTCCAGATCTGGCCATACACAGACATCTAGCCAGATATCCCCAGATGACCTAAGCATCTAGGAGCATCTGGGGCTCTGGGACTGGCTGGGACTGGTTACAGGTTTGCTGATGGATGAACTGGTGACGGATGCGCTCGTTATACGTAAATGCGGCCGAGGCTTTTCCGCTGACGCCAATCGTGGAATAGACATATTTGGGCATGAAAGGTGTGGAGCTGGTGAATTGTGCGCATCGGTTCTGAGGAACAAAGTGAGGGGACGCAATCATAGGGGGGAGTTGAGGACGCATGCCTGGGCTATTGCAGATATGTCTATCTATAACGTTCATGAATAAAGAGTAGGCATATAAACAGCATTTGGCTGAACATGCCTCATCAGGAAAACCATCCCCCAATAATCAGATGAATTGCCCATAATTTGACAGCAATTAGCGGTTTTCCTCGCTAGATGGGTTAGCTCACCCCCTCAATAATTGTTGACCCATTAGTTTCTGTTCTGTAAGCATACATGTAATTTACTCTTAATTTTTGTTAGACTTTGAGGAGCAATCCACATCATGCCAGACAATTCTTGCTAGTTTAGCTCTAACTTTCATATAAGCAATGCAAGAAATTGACATTGATTTTCAACATTAGCAGCAGGTGCACGACAGTTATACACTATGAGGAAGACTGCAAGAATTATGAGGTAAAGAAAAGGAGTGGCGGTGATGAGTGGGCAGCGAAGACAGCTAGGGTATGAATGGACACACAGACAACAAGTACGGTAGGAAAGATAAATGTGGGAAGGAATATCAGAGACTAGCGTGAGACTCATCGGACCAGCTGCTGATGATGCGCAAGACTGACAGTGCTATGGTGTCGGGTGGCTGCATTAGGAATCTGACTGCCGAGACCTGGCTTTCACTAGGTCCACTAGAGCTAGAAGTGTCTAGAGATAGCTATTGATGACTTGATATCTCGGTGTCAGTCTGTGTAGATAATCCAAGCTCAATCCTTTCCAAAATGGGATAGTGACTCTAGTCGAGTCTTGCGAGGCAAGGCAGATGTCTCTCGAGACATTACTATCCATGACCAGAGACAGCTTTAGGATTATCAATTATCTTGTAAGACAATAGTGAGCACAATGAAAAGCATGGGATACCTTGCTTATCACTGCTCTTTACTCAATCTGATGTTTTCAAATGAAAAGTCTGAAATTATCATGATATCAGTCATTACAAACTATACTACTAGAGTACACTACAAGATTGAAGGCCCTCTGCATGAGAGTACAGGGCCTGCAATGGAAAGAACCAGCTACGCGTCAAAGAAGAAGTCCAAGAGCCACATGACCAACACCAAACATGAGTGGAGAGCGCAGGCAAAAACAGTGCTAGAATGACGGATCTGTGCTCATCTTGAACAAGCGTGGGCAGAGAAGGTGATTGGCGGCGGCGGTAAACATGACGAGCCTGCGCTTATCTTGTATGAGCATGGGCAAAGACAGTGGGTGAAGAACAGGCCTGTGCTCGTCTTGAACAAGTGCGGGCAGAGGTGGTGATGGATGGTGGCGGCAGCGAGACAAGACGAGGCGAGGCCGTGCTCGTCTTGTACGAGAGTGGGAAGAGATAGTGGACAGTGGTGCCGGCGAGACGAGACGAGATGAGGCCACACTCGTCTTGTATGAGCGCAAGCAGTGATAGTGAGTGGTGGGGGCGGCAGCAGCAAGACAAGGCGAGGCGAGGCGGCGCTCATCTTGTACAAGAGTGGGAAGAGATGGTGGGCGGTGATGCCGGCGAGATGAGACGAGACGAAACTAGGTGGTGCTCGTCTTGGACGAGCACGAGCGGAGGTTGTGCTAGACGACATCGACGGCGAGACAAGACAAGATGTGCCGAGACGAGACGTGCCCACACTCGTACAAGACGAGCATGGGCAGGGTGGTGCTGGACAG
Organism: Heterobasidion occidentale; assembly: GCA_039111635.1. Classification (NCBI taxonomy): domain Eukaryota; kingdom Fungi; phylum Basidiomycota; class Agaricomycetes; order Russulales; family Bondarzewiaceae; genus Heterobasidion; species Heterobasidion occidentale. Next base: position 669,165 of record JBCAQO010000004.1, read on the forward strand.
CGGTGGCGGTGGCGGGGAGAGTAGAGAGCAAGCAGGGGACAACAACAGGCAACGACGTATGACGTGGCAGTGGCACGTGCCATCGCCACCTCATGGTCTTGTACAGGACGAGTGCAGGCTTGTCATCTCTCGATGGTGCCGCCCACCTGCAGCTGCACACTGCCCGCACCCATACCCTCACCCTGCCGCCACCGATCTCTGCCCGCGCTTGCACAAGACAAATATGGGCTCATCTTCTCTGGATGCCCCCTGCCTGTGCCTGTGCCCTCTGACCCTCTCGCTGCCACCACCCACCTTGCCCACACCTGTACCCTCTCGCTAGTGCCTCCAATACTCACCTGCGCTTGCACAAGATGAGTGCAGGCTCGTCTTCTTTTGCTGCCCCCTGCCTGTGTCCATGCCCTCTCACTGACCCTCTCGCTGCCACTGCCCACCTAGGCCAGTGCTCGCATGCTCTCGCTGCTGTTGTCTACCTTTGCCTGTGCTTGTCTTTTATGAGTGCGGGCTGACTTGTCTTCTCTTGCCATTGCCATCTGCCTCCGCCCGCACCCGTCTTCTCTTGCGCCGCCGTCCATCTCCTCTACCTGCGCATAAGCTCATCTTCTCTCACCACCACCGCCAACCTCCACCCTTGCTAGTCTCTTCTTTTTCCTCTAACTCTTCCTTATTGTTTTGGCACTCACTTTGTAGAGCAGTAAGGCCTGTATACAAGAGCATGTAAAGTTCCTGTTTTGATTACAATTTTATCTGTGATTTTCATAGTTATAACTATAGGATTAAGAGCCAATTCATTGGCAGGAACAGAATAAATATTCTGGGTATAGTCACTGATAGTGTGGTCTATAGAGACTGTCTAGATGAGGAATTCTCTCAAGATTGTCCAGAAGACAGGCATCTTTCAAGACATCTCTAGAAGTGAAGTCCAAAACAAGCAGAGGATGATCTAGTGATGACTAGGGAGGCACAACTAGCTGTAAATCACATCTAGTGAACACTGTCAAACCAGGGTCTTACTTTTGACCTCTAGTGATCTAGTGCAGCTGTATAGACCATTCAAGCTACTATATGAACTCCTGATGTGCTCTGAACCTCACGCAAGCCCTATGATGCTGGTGTTGTGGCCATTGTCACTGGTGTGGGTGCTGGAATTGTCCTTGAAGGCATTGTCGTCGTCGTCATCCATGCGTGTGAGGTCAATGTGGGCGAGGGCTGGTCCGGCATTGGCAGTGCCCAATGTGCTCGTTGTCGTGGTTGAAGTGCTCATGTAGTAAATAAGTTCATCATGATATCATATAGAGATTTGTTTGTGATGGATAACTTACTGTGCTTGGGTGAAGATCATTGACATCATGTTGTGATACGATTGCTTCCGCTCATCTTGTATCTGCATAAGGGTGCCGATATGCCTGGCATAAACATCTGCATAGACATTTGCGGAAAAATCAATGTTCTTGTGCTCGCCGGTACGCCACTCGTAAAGAGCAGCATAGACCTGGGAGTATAATCAGCAAATAATGTTCGGTAAAGGAATGGTGAAGGGATATCTAGATTTCACTGCAGTAGCCACGAGGGCAACCATGGCAGGGGGCACTTCTTGCACAGCATTGTTCTCCTCGTCGCGCATGAAGGGAAACCTGTCAGCAAACCGTGTAGCAAATGAATTCATGCCTCCACTGAAAAAGTGCTCGTTGATGATCTGGATGATAATAGGGTGCTGATACAGCTTGTTGTGACAAGGTGGACCCATCACCCCACGCTGACATATGACATCAATATTAGTAAACCATTATTAGACATCATATGAACACGTACTGATCACGGAAAGATGTAACAGTAGTTGTTGAGCTGATCTAGGACAATTTCCTTGCATGTCGGCCCTAGACTGAGGCCGAAGAAGCCAGAAATTGCCTTCGAGCAACTTTCCTTGATGTCCCCTTGGAAGAGGCTAATGCGTGCCGCAGCCTGATAAGAGTGAAAACAAAATCCCTACAAAAAGTTTACACCACTTACAAAACCGGTCAACGAGTTTGCATAGTTGACATCTTTCAAAAGACGTGCTTGAATCTTGGAGCATCCAACTTGTTGTCTTGCCGATGCTACGAGAGCATCGCGTATGTACTGTATGCGGAGCGGAGTGTCCGGGTACGCATCCTGGAAAATGAGCACTGCATTGACCAGCTTGAAGGACTCAGTTACAACCTTGCAAATGAACGGGTTTTGGTCTGTGAGCCTGGTCTTCCTGCCATTTCCCGTTGGGGGGATAACCACCGTGATTTGAGGCCATTGCAATAAGGCCGGCATGGGTTTGATCTTAGGAAATTGGATGGCACTGGCCGCCAGTGGTCCCTCTGGCCCAGATTCATGTGGACTTGAATCTGAAAGGCCAGTGAGTCGAAGGAAACGGAGTGAATTTTGAATACTACCATGTTCCATGCTGGTGGCAGGATTGCGAGGGCCAGGGGTGCCAAAAATGAGCGAGAGTTCTGCATTTACAGCTGCAGAGATCCTTGTGGAAGGCGAAGCATTCGCGGATTTTATGATTGAGTTGGAGAGCCACGTTGGTTGATACAGTTAGAAAGCAATAAGAAACTGGCCGTTAAGTTCTCCATGTGCAGGGCACTTACCTCCATGAGCCGTTTGAGCACGGCCTGGTTGGCAGCCACAAAGGTTTGCAGCTTTGCCTCATCCGCGTTGTCGGCATTGTTGATAATCTCCTGGACTCCTCTAGGAGTCTTAAAGACATCTACATTGTCGTAGATGTCCATGCTCTTGGGCTCTTACTCCGAGTCATTGCCATCACCTGGAGCACGCTGTCAAAAGATGTCAGTATTTAATGTCAAACTTACACAGGAAAACCCTTGCCTGGATGCCTGGCTGAGCATGCTTGCTCACCATGGCTGAGGAAACATTTCAGCATGACTGGGTGGTGGTTAAAATCAACATTTGTAAAGCTTGCCTGTTTGGTACATCTGCTGACCGGTTTTCTTTGTAGTGGATTTGAGCCAGCGTGTCGAGCCAAACCGGTATGGTGTGTTGATGGAGGAGGACGGATCTGCTGCTAAAGATCCCACCTAGTCAGAAGTTGATCATGTCATTGCAGATGGCGGGGAGGTTAATTAGCCCTCTCATGCGGTAGGAGGTGATGGTGATGTTGGCGAGGAGGATGGCCTGGGTCTGGGTGAGCGGCCCAGAGAATACTTGATAACACTGCGCCAGGACAGCTTGCTGTAAATAAAAAAGGAAGGCGCAGGGGTCTTTCAGTCCCGGTTGGTTCAAGATAATGGGGGCCTTGTCCTCGGCAAGTGTGAGGTGGTAGATGCTGTTGTCGGTAGACAGATCTTGATAGAGGCGGAGGTCGTGGAGTGGGCTGGGGAGTGCGCGGATGTGGAAGTGGGGGTTCTCATTGTGTACTGTGAACACCAGTTGGGGGACAACAAGGTGGGGGTTTGGCATTTGAGCCGGAAAGCGGGGGATGACAAATTCTGTGAGTGGGTCGGCGACATGGACGCCTTCCAAGGGGATGTCATCTTCGCTGTCAAAGTCCAAGTCCAAGTCATCAACAAGTGTGGGGGTGGTAGAGGGAGGGGTGATGGTGCGGAGGATGAAGGGGTTGGGGAAGAGGTGTTGGAAGCATGAGGGAAGGTTGTGGCGGAAGTCATTCTGATGTTGCCAAGAATATATCAGGGGGAGTGAGCTAAGAGGAGGTGTGCAGGAGCAAGGGACATTCAATTGTAGCTGGGATGCTGACAAACGTCTCTGCCTGATGCAGGGTGTCTTTTATACAGCGGAAGAGATACCAATGGTAGCAGCGGCATGAAGAGATCCAAGAACAAGGGCAATGGCAATGGAGACAGCGGTGAGAGCCAGAGTCGTGACAATGGTGTGAATGGCCACCATGGCTAAAGTGGGGTTGAAAGGGGTCATAAATGTTTGCCCGGCCATGCCAATCCTCGGTTGGTCTGCTTTTGTAGCTCCTAGTATGCTTGAGTCTGCCAATTAGAGTTGTCCAATTGTTTCTGCTGTGGCTTTGATCGAGACAAGTCTATATTGGGCTTCTTTGATTGTGCTTCTCAATCGTTGATCACTGGTGGTGGCACTTTTGATCAAGGAACCAGGGGCGGCTTCTTTAACTGCGTCATTTGTTTGTTGATCTCTTCCATAATCTGGGGGATAGCCAATCCTGTAGTGAGGAGCTTCTTTCCAATCAAATGCTTCTCGAGCTTCTTTTTAATTTGGTCTTCTTCGGCTACTCTGTTGAGTTCTAATTCGATCACCAGGGCCAGAATGGATGCTTCCATTCCTTTGACTGCTCGAGGATGCCGGTGGTAGAAGTCGTTTATGGCTTCTTGTGCGTTAGTGACATTTGCCGCAGCTTCCCAGGAGTTGTCCGATTCTGGGTAGCCCTTCCATTTGATCAGGTACTGCAGGGTCTTCCATCGTCCAAAGTGTCAAGCTCCAACAATGGCTTCAACTTCAAATTCTTCTTGCCCTTCGATTAGGTCCGGAGCCGGTTTAGGGTAGTTAGGGCCATAGACCTCGTTTGCTTTGTAGGGCGTGAGTCAACTAGCATGGAAGACATTGTGAATGTGCTTCCAGCTGTTGGGCAGTTTCAACCTGAAGTTGACATTTCCTATGGTGTCAGTGATTTCAAACGGCCCAAAGCATTTGGGTCTCAGTTTCTCTGATGGGTGATCGGTGTGGATGTTCTTCCCATCGAGCCATACTTGGTCTCCTTTCTTGAAAGGCGGCAGATCCGTTCCAAAACGGTCGTGCTGTATCCTCATGGCTTCGGCTGCAATTTCGAGGCTGGCTTGTGCTTCCTTCCTAGCACGCTGCAGAGCTTCGAGGCGAGCGTCGGCGGTGGGGACATTTGTGTTTCCTATGATGGCTGGGTAAGCCCGTGGTTGATATCCATGGAGAAGTTCAAATGGTGACTTCTGTGTGGCTGAGTGCTGATGAGTGTTGTGGGCATATTCTGCGTAGGGGATTAATCCAGCCCAATTGTCTTGTGAAGAGCTGCAGAAGGCTCTGAGGTATTGTTCTGATTCCTAATTCATTTGTTCAGTAGCGCCGTCTATCTGTGGATGATAAGCTGTGCTCAAAGTGGATTTGATTCCTCATTTTTTGAGCAGGGCTTGCGCTACTTTTGAAGTGAATTGGGCTCCTCTGTCCGATATGATTCTATTTGGCAGTCCATAGCGTCTCCAGGTGTTTTCTAGCAGGATTTTGGCAGTTCCGTCGGAGTCGATGGATTTCTGGCATGGAGTTATTACTGCAGTTTTGCTAAACCGGTTGGTTACTACATGCAGCGAGTCGTATCCGTTTGATTCCGGTAGATCTGTAATAAAATCCATGGTTATTGTTCCGAAGGGTTGATCTGGAATTTCTGTTGGTTGTAGGGGTACTATGGTAGGATGTGTGTCATTCTTGGTGGATTGACAAATGGTGCATCCTTCCACATATTGGTAAACTGTGTTTGATATTCCTGGCCAAGTGAATTCTTGTCAAACCAAGGCTAGAGCTCCTCTTTGTCCTGGATGTCCTGCTGCTAGATTATCATGGTTTAGCTTGACGATATCTTGACGAAGTTGTTCGTTTCAAGGAACATATATCTTTCCTCTGTGAAGTACCAATCCTCCTTCTTTGTTCCATTCTTGTAAACCTTTCTTCATGTTTTGAGGTCCTAAGGTTTTGATCTTAGCTAGGGTTTCTAGTAGCCATTTGTCTTTCCTGTTTTCTTCAATGATTTGTTTCCAGAGGTCGTCGTCTATTATGGTAACGCCTCCTCATCCAGTTGCCCTGATGTGAAGCATTTGGTGAGGGTCCCAACTGTCATCTGTATTAATGGCATTGATTTCTGCCAAGGGTCTTTGGATCTTTTCTGTGTTATTGAAAAGTTTGGGTTCCAAGAGTGTTTTGCCTGAGTTGTCAAATTCCACTCCCTTTTTATGGTCTGGACGCCATGACAGACCGTCAGATTTATTAGTGACTCCCGCCTTGTGCGTCAATTTGTAGTCAAAACGCGAGAGGTAGAGTGACCATTGTGCTTGCCGATGGTTTAATTTCTAGCTTGACCGGAACCATTCAAGGTTCTTGTGGTCCGTCCAGATGTCTACCAGGTGGTCGGCGCCCTCAAAATAGTGTCGCCAAGCTTCAAAGGCTCAAACGACAGCCAGCAACTCTTTATCGTAGATTGGGTAGTTGCGTTCTGTAGGTGAGAGCGACTTATATAAGCACATGGGTGCCATTTTCCATCTTTGGTGACTTGTGATAAAACTGCTCTGGTGGCAAAGTTGGAGGCATCACATTCGATGTGGAAAGGGTTCCTTATATCTGGCATAACGAGCACTGGAGATTCTGTAAATCTTCGTTTTAGCGTTTGAAACACTTCTTCGCATGCTGGTGTCCAATCCCAGGTGTGTTCCTTCTATGTCAACTCAAATAGAGGTCGTGCTTTTTTAAGTAATCCTTGATAAACCTGCGATAAAAGTTGCAAAAACCTAAAGCCGATTGCACTTCCTTGACTTTTTCAGGGGTTGGCCAGTCCATAATACCCGCCACTTTGATTGGGTTCATTTCCAGATGTCCATGTGATATAACATATCCAAGGTAGTCAATTTTCCTTTTATGGAAGTGGCATTTCGAGGGTTGTAGGTACAGATCATTGTCTTGTAAGATCTGTAAAACCTTTCGGACCGTCTTGATGTGGTCGTCTATTGTCTTGGAGAATACTAGGATGTCGTCCATATAGATTGCCACCAATCCGGCATAGATGAGGTCTTTGAAGAGTGTGTTCATCATGGTTTGGAATGTTGCCGGCGAGTTGGTTAATCCAAAAAACATGACCAGTGGTTCGTACATTCCTAGATTGGTGACGAACACGGCTAGTTTCTCGCTTCCTTCTTTCATGCGTACATTGTTATATCCTGTATCAACATCCATTAGTGAGAAGTATACAGCTTTGGCTAGAAGATCCAGTAATTCTTGAATAATTGGTGAGGGGTATTTGTTATGACTTGACCGATCGGGGCCCTTCGCGGCCGGTCTAACCGATGGATCAAGCATCACATGCTAGGCGGCTCCACTACGGAGCGTACATCAAGGTATTCGGCATGTCCTTAGGAGCCGACAAGACCGATGGTTCTTCAAGACATCGGTAGAGGCTATATGAGAGGGACATGAGGCTCACGAAGTTCACACAGTGATAAGGGAGGCATTCACATGCCATGGGCTTAGGGCTTATGGGTAAGCACCTCGTCGCACCATGATGGATCAGTGCGACTGGAGAAGTACAAGAGTAGGCGCCGATGAGAAAGACGGCGGCCACAGCTCTCCTAGGATGGAAACCTGGAGAAGCACACGGACTCTTACCCTACACCCTATATAGTATATAAGGCCCATAGAATAGGCTGAGGATCTTCAGTCTATTCTCTTTCGTTCATTCGTATCTTCGAATACGAAGCTCTTCGTTCTTACACGGTCTTCACACTGTGTAACTTAGAGCCAATCATTATTCCCTCCTGTATCAACGTCTGATACAGTCAGACTGACTCCCGTCCACCACTCAGTTCATTGTGCGACCTAGGGAAGAACCTGTTACTCTTGGGTTATCGAACGAGCAGTTCGTAACAGTATTTGTTCTTGATCGTTATTTCATTGAGTTTGCGATAATCCATTACTGGTCATAGTTTCCCATTCCTTTTTTTGATGAAGAAGAATGGGGATGCCATATGCAATTTGGATTCCCTGATGAATCCTTTCTGGAGGTTTTCGTCTATGAATTTCTTGAGTTCCACTTGTTCACCAGGGCTGAGGCTGTATAGCTTGGGTTTGAGCGAGTGATCCATTCCTTCCTTGATCTCGATCTTGTGATCCCAGGGTCAAGAGAGCGGTAGCTGTTCTTTTGGTCGACCTTCGAAAACCTTCCTATAATTCCAGTATTCCTTCGGCACTATTTCCTCAAAGGATAGTTCGGGTTTCCCTTTGGCGGCTTCTTCCGCAAGTCTTTGCGAGTTGGTGTGCTTCATTTTTTTCCCTGTCTGTGCCTTGACAGGCTTGCCTCCTTGAACCGGCATGTTGGCGTGTGGAAGTTCCATGGTTTCGGCACGATGTATGTCAACGCCTTCTTCGGAGTTGTTGTATAATTCTAGTGCCTGTAGTGTTCCTGTATCAAGGCATCTAACGAGATAGACTCCATCTTCTTCAAGATCTTTGGAAGGAAGTGCCGGAAGTCCGTCACCATCCTCCGGAACGTCTTCTTCAGCCCATGTTGGAACCTTGTAGTTTCTGGTTCAGGCCTTCAAACATTCGGCATTCAACCTTTGAGTTGCGAACTCTGGACTTGTAGGTATTGTCCGCGGATGTGGTACTGTGGTGTTTCCCACTTTCCGGCCTGGTACTGCTTTTCCTGGCTTTTGCACTAGTATTGAGTAGTCGCCCGTTTGCGGTACTATTTCCATGTGCCGTATGCTTGGTTTAGGACATCCTGGTTTTCTTGTAGCTCTTTTGGCTTTGACCAGTCCTCCTTTTATTTGGCAGGAGGGCGGGCATCTGGTAAAGTGCAGCCCGTAGGCATGCCAGTCAACTTCTGGGTTATGTTCTAATAACCAGTTGGTTCCTAAGATGACATCCTCTTTTCCTATTTCCGCAATATGAAACCTTGCTGATTCTGTATGCGACCCCCCTTTTTCGCCTAGAACCTGTAACTTGAGGTTGGCGAATCTTGTAATGGGTCCTCCTTTAAACTCGGTGTTTTGGACCGTGCTGACTGGGATAGGAATGGGGGTTTTGTGTGTGGTGATTCAATGTGCTTCTACGAAGCGAGGGTGCATGAAGATTCCGGTGGCTCCACTGTCCACCAGTGCCTGTGTAGCAGCTTTTCTATTCTTGCCTATGAGCATTGTTTCGAGTCGGAGTGATGGTGCACCATGTGATTTCATTTCCGAAAGATACAATACATCTGGATGTCCATGCTCTTGGTCAGTGTCTTTACTGGCCAGAGGAGCGTACCAATTTTCTGCAAGAATCCTATGCTCCGCATCCGCTGCCAATGGAAGAGGCTTTAAAAATTCTTCGAGTCACTAAAGGCTTGAACTTCCTCGATTTCTTCCATGCTGAGTCCCATCATCATTTGGCGGATGTGGTTGACTCTGTTCTTTCCTTCCTCGACGTCTTCATCGTCAAATTGTCCTTCATCCATTTCTGCTTTACGCACCAGCCTGCGACGAGGGGGTTGGAATCTTCTCTTGGGTCGAGAAGGACAGTTGTGCGCCATGTGCCCGGGCTTTTTGCAAAAGAAGCACTTGCCTTCTTTGGCAAGTCGATCTCTTTCTGCCGGAGTAAGCTTCTTAAAGCAAGTGCGAACAGCATTGGCCTCCATTTCCACTGCATCTACATCCATAGGTTTGTATTGAGGTTCCCTATTGTGCCATGGGGGTGCCCTTTCATTGTAAAAGGTATGCAGAGTGTAGATTTGGAATTTGCCTTTCCGAAGGTCGTATGCTTGGTTTCTTGCAATGTGCATCCTTTCGTGTTTCTATGTCTTCTTAACTAGCTCCTCCTAGGTTCCATCCTTGGAGGGATCTTCATAAACTCCCTTGGCTAGCTCCCATTTCAGTCCCCTCAAGAAATGGGTTTTCTTGGGTTTTTTGTCGACCCCGGCAAGTGCTACGAGCTGTTCGAAAAGCTGTAGGTAGGTGTTGAAGGATTCCTTTCCTTGGTGTACTCTGGCTAATTTGTCGCGAGTGTCTGCTTTCTTGTTAAACTCCTCGAAGTCAGTGGCTATCTTTTTGTGGACGGAAATGAATCCGACCGTTTCCTTCCATGCGTATTTGGCCCAATTGTTCAATGCATTCCTGGCTTGAGTAAAATTCCTTGACCATATTCCAGCCAACCCTTTCTTCATATATGACAGAGCGTAAGCAATCTTGGTGAATTCATCCGCATAATCCTTTTTCCTCGCTAGGATCATTAGGTCAATTTTGTGGAGGAATTGCTCCGTTCATTTTCTGTTTCCATTGAAGGGGGTATGTTTGGCCATAGCTGGTCCCTTGGACTCAGCACTTCCAAGATTTGCCGACATCGCATTGGGTGGGGGCTCTGGATCTCCAGGCAGTTCTGGATTGTTACTTGGTGTTTCAATATACTCTGGCTCGGGGACTTGGTCCAATGTTGGGGTTCGGAACTCTGCTTGAGGAGTGGTTTCTTGTAAGGGGAATGTAGTGGGAGTGTTTCTTCTAGAGATTCTACTTCCACTGGCTGTTTGTCTATGTAGAGTATGTATGTGTGGTCTTGGCGAGTCACAATACCTATCTGTCGGTGATTCAGGCTTGTCAAAGGTCTTTCTTGCAACATAGTCTGCAACCTTAACTGTGTATAGGTGGGGTCCCGCTTGGACGTGCTTCCCTTGCCAGGTGAGGTATTTGTATCTGCTTTCTCCTCGTTTATGGAAGAATCCTGCGAGAGTTCCTGCATAGTAGAAGTGTCTCTTGTTCTTATCATAATAAAGTTGGTCCTCGTCAAGGTCTTTGGGTAAGTCTTCGTAGACTTCTGCTGGGTCTGTTCTGTAGCCGGGAGGATATCCCAAGGTAATTTTGTCTGTTGTTTATTCTTTGAAGAAGAAGGGTACTGCCTGTCTTCTTCTAGCTTGTAATGCTTCCTGTAGGTCTGGGTCTCTTTTGATAATTTTGTTGATGGAAATATCAATTTAGTCAATGAGTTCAATGATTTTAGAGAATGTGTGTTCCGAGATGAGGGTTCAGAGATGATAAGTTTTGTGGGCAAACTCTCTTCTTCTGACAATAAAAACAATCCCTTCAATTTCTGTTTGGACTGGCAGAGAGTTAGGGGCTTCCAGTGTGTCTTCTTAGGTGGAGAAGAAGGTCCAGTGGATGAGGACTGAGACGTGGTCTCTGTTCCCCCGGGTCTTGACAAGTTCTGCCCTGATTCTGTCTGCGTCAATATTCCTTGCAAGGGTTCTTCTGAGATTGGTGATAACGGCGCTGGGGAAATTGTCTGGTCTTCCATCGTGTATCTCGACGGTGTTCTTGGTTCTGATGACGTCAGGCTCTCCGTTGTCTGTGAGGGTGAACGGTGTCTTTGGTTCGTTGATAAAGCAAATCCCAGAAAACTGATATCCAGTTTTGCTGAGGTTGATGAAGATTTTGGGTGATTGCTGTAGCCTGAGTGTGGCTATTCCTGAATAAACCTTTCCTGGGTTTTGGTGTCTTGTGACTTCTATGGTTCCTGGGCTGTTAATTATCCCTTCAAGGGTTCCTGCTTGGTTTACCCTTGCAACAGCTGCTAGAATGTTGTTTACTGATTGTAGAAAGAGCTGTTGCTGCTAGAGATCCAGCTTGAATAGAGTAGGGATGGAAGAGCTTGTTCAAGTGTTAGGTCGGAGACCTATCACATGCACCGATGCACAAAGAGGATCCCTAGGCTATATGTCCACAGTGTCGTAGAGTCGTAGACTCCAATAAATGAAGATGACCGATCATCTTTGAGCCCGTTCGAGAAACTCGGGGTCATTCTCTGCCTTGTCCTCAAAGAGGTTAAGGAGATGATCTTCGAGGTCTTCCCGATGGTGAGGAGGAACTGGATGATCTTCTCCTGTCCAACAGATGACACGAGGAGGTGTCCAACTGAGAACGCGGAAGGCAGCAAGCCTGGCGTAGTAATGGGTGAATGTTAGGACCGTGTCCTAACACGTGCTTCGCACGTGAAAGGATGGGCTGGTCAAGTGCTTCGGACAGTATGTGGACCCGGACTGTTCTCTTTGACTCCTTACCATTTACATGCTGATGCATGAACGCTGACTTCCAGTTCCTGCTTCTTGATGTGGATAGACATTGGTTCCTGACCCCTGTTCCTGGTTCCTGATCGATCAAAGATGTGGACAGACACTTAGTGATCCAGTTACTATATATAGTTACATGACAGGTCGATGACACGTTCTAGCTTATGGATCTCGATCGTTGACTTCGGTACCTGAGAAGCGCACAGACCAGATCCTGATCCTGCCCTAGATACTTCTTTGTATAAACAGCCGAGATGAGCTTCTAAGAAGCTCAGCTCGTTCACCTGTAATACACTCGATCTCTGCACTGCACCCGGCGTCTGGCTACCTTCCTAGCTCACGCTTCGTGATCTCTGTCAGATCTGAGAAACTCTTTGCACGGTCTGACAAAGCGCTGGACTCGTCTCCCTTCCCATCCCTCCCGCTACTCATCCGCTACTACCAAGGCCTCGCAGCCTTCCGCGTTCTCAGTTGGACACCCCCTCGTGTCATCTGTTGGACCGGAGAAGAGCATCCAGTTCCTTCTCTCTATAGAGAAGATCTCGAGACTCATCTCCTCCATCTCTTTGAGGACAAAGCAGACAGCGACCCCGCATTCCTCGAAAGAGCTCAAAGGCGCTCCATCGTCTTTATCCGTTGGAGCCTACGACTCTTTGAACCAGCAGAGGTTTAGCCTAGGGACCCCTTCGTGCATCAGTGCATGTGATAGGTCTCCGACCAAACACTTGAACGAGCTCTTCCATCCCTACTGTTATGAACCGCTCGTTCAGTAACCCAAGAGTAACAGGTTCTTCCCTAGGTCGCACAATGGACTGAGTGGTGGGCGAAGGCTCGACTGTATCAGGCAATGATACAGGAGGGAATAATGATTGGCTCTAAGTGACACAGTGTGAGGGCTGTGTAAGAACGAAGAGCTTCGTATTCGAAGATACGAATGAACGAAAGAGAATAGACTGAAGATCCTCAGCCTATTCTATGGGCCTTATATACTGTATGGGGTATAGGGTAAGAGTCCGTGTGCTTCTCCAGGTTTCCATCCTAGGAGAGCTGTGGCCGCCGTCTTTCTCATCGGCGCCTACTCTTGTACTTCTCCAGTCGCACTGATCCATCATGGTGCGACGAGGTGCTTACCCATAAGCCCTAAGCCCATGGCATGTGAATGCCTCCCTTATCACTGTGTGAACTTCGTGAGCCTCATGTCCCTCTCATATAGCCTCTACCGATGTCTTGAAGAACCATCGGCCTTGTCGGCTCCTAAGGACATGCCGAATACCTTGATGTACACTCCGTAGTGGAGCCGCCTAGCATGTGATGCTTGATCCATCGGTTAGACCGACCCCGAAGGGCCCCGATCGGTCAAGTCATAACATTACCCCCTTTCTAGGTCCCAACTCCTGAGGGGACTACTCGCTTGAGCAGCAGCGAGCTTCATCGTCATTCCACATACAATTGCTTGCTGATCGTCAAATAGATTGGGATGCGTCTTCCCAATATCACTTCGTTTTCTGGGGCGAAGACCGACCTACGTCGTTTACAACGCCTAGGAGTTTTCCTTCTCCGTTGAGCTGTTTGATTCAGGTTCCTAGCAACATCAGCCACAATATTGCGTCGCCTTCGGTGTTTCTTCCTTCACCGCACTGTTTTGTTGCGAGTACACTCCTAGAGTCAATAGGCAGCTACTCGAAACCAGGTGCCCCCTGGTGCCTTTGTTAAGCCGGTTTCCAGTCCGGCGACGATGCAGAAAGGTGTTGTGCGAATGATTATAGGATGAAATAGAAACTCGTCCGTGGATGGGTGTGTGTCGTTCTTCTTCCAAAGTGCCGAAGGCCATGTCTCAGTGTTTCCAGGATAGATCTTCATCTCCTTGATCTCCGGTATCGAGGAGGACTCCAGGTGTGTGGGTTGATCGCTTTACCAAGGCTTAGGCCACCAACCTATCAAGAACGAACATTTTTCTTGACTTGTCTTGAATCCGGCAAGACCCCTTTGAAGACCCTAACTCTGTCAGCCCCATACGGTGGCCTTGTCAGGTTAGAGATTGAGTGTTCGTCCAGAGTTTGTTTTTCACTAAGGGTATTGGACACGAGGTAAGGGACTTTGAAGAATAGATTTTGAAACCCCATGGTCTCTTGAATAGACCATGGTATCCACCTTGACGGTAATTATGTGGGGTCAGCGTAAGGTATGTCCTGGTAGGTTAACGTCGTGCCGGACGTCCGTAGTTTCTACGTCTTTGCGGACGTCGGCTAGTTTATCCTTAAGTCGTCGCGGACTGAGGCTAGTTTATACCGAAGTCGTTGCGGACTGCCCTGCTGTAAACAAGACAGCAGGCGTTTCTGCGCGCCGGAACATTCATCGGTGATGCGCATAGGGCCGTAGACCAGTTCCTCTTCTTGACAGGGTTCCCATTGAGGTGAGATGGTGACGGTTTATACTATATCAAACCGGATAACTTATAGAGTTGCGAGAATAGACTGGGAAGCCTATTTTGACACAACTCACATGGCCCTGTAGACAGAAGGGCAGCTCAGTTTATCGTCATGAAGGACGGCAACTAGTTTATAGTCATTGCGGACGTCCGCTATCGCCTGGCTTGAACCTCCCGAGCCTCGATAGATTTAATCCTCCGGGGTGAGGGTAGTTAAGGTCATTTCGGACTAGTTGATGGTCAAGGTCGTGACCATCAACCACGTCTCCTATACTTGAAGGAGTAAATAGTTTATCGTCATTGCGGACTAGATCAACATCGTGGCGTCAACAACGATGTCGATCGACATCTCCTATGCTGAAAGGAGTGGTAGTTTAACGTCTTTGCGGACGTTCGTAGTTTTACATCGTTGCGGATGATCGCAAACACGAGGCACGGTCCCAGTTGCCTCTTGACTGGCCCTTGAAGCGGAATCCTTGCTTCGGACTTCAAGGGTAGAATGGGCGCACCATGGAGTAGTCGTGGTCTTGTCGTCGGAAGACTGACAACCCGCTCCATGTCCCCAAACCCCTCGCACGGAATTGAACCGTGTCGACCCCATATTCTTTTACCGTAGGGCGTATGGAATATGGAAGCGCCTCGACCTAGTCGGCAGGGTTCTGCAACGGTGGAGGCCCTCACTTCCACCGTCTGCCAGAATACAACCACGCTCCGAGGGTCTTGGTAGCTTTAGCGTCGTTCCGGACGGTAACTAGTTTATCGTCATTGCGGACCAAGCCTTTCGTAGTTTTACATCGTTGCGGATGTTTTTTTTTTCCGTTTTGGGTACTAATGGAGTGCGGCCATCAGTTCCTGCATCGCTGATAGGGTCCCCTAATGCGGAAACGACCCTGTAAAACGGAGATCCAAAGTGGGACGTCCAAGACACCTGTCAGACCTTGACAGCGAGGTTGGTCCACCGTTCCCCAACGGTGGGTATGCAACACGATTTCCCACCAATATTCATGCATCATTCATGTACCAGTCGGTTATGTTGTGAATCCTAAGGGCCTCCTAATGCGGAAAGGGCCCTGTAAAACTGGGGATCCAAGCGGGACGCCCGATTCGCTTGTCAGAATACCTCTTGACAACGAGAGTGTTGAATGCTTGTCCTTCATCTTGAGACCGGAGGGCTGCAACGCGAAATGGTCAGGTACTTCCCCTGCCTTCTTATCTTTTCACAGTTTAACGTCATGCAGGACGTTAGTTCCGGCGTCCTGTGCGTGAAACCGGTACCTGTGATGCGGAGGGTCCTTTCCTCTCCGTCATCATGTTAAAACCAGGGGTTCCTCAACTCCCTGGTTTAGTATCCTCCGCCAATGTCTCCATAATCTCCGTACCCTTCGTCTGGTCTGTAGTAGGGGTCGGCGTCGTCGTAGTTATCGCCTTCGACCTCGTCCCAGGCGTCTAGTTCCGCTCGAGTCCAGGAAGTAGTTCGCTGAGTCGGGCGCTGGCGGATTGGAGCTCTTCTACCAATGTGCGGATGTGCTCCTTCAGCTCGATTATCTCGAGGACGGTTTGGAGTCGGCGAATCTCTTGGTCGAGTTCTTCTAGGACTGCTTCGCCTGGGCTGGAGGGTTGCCCTTGTTCTCTGGCTCCCTCGTCCCTCATTCCTCCTGTACCTTGGAGGATGCTCCTCATTGCTGCCTCCTGCGTCCTGCCCGGTGGATTGTCCTGCCGATATGGGAGGAAGGGCCTCTCGGTCTCTTCGGGCCTGTCGTTGGACCGTAGCCCAGACGTATTCGGTCTGGGTGGTCGCGTCTCGACTGCTTGTAGCCGGTACTGCTCTGCTAGCTTCGCTCCATGGTTGGACGCGGAATGGGTCAGTCCGAACGGGACGGGCGTGACTTGAATGTCCTGTGTCGGTGCGCGAGATGAGGGCGGATAGGAGCTCCAGATTGATGAAGGAGGAGAACTCGTCCGGATGAATGAGTAGGGCGTAAGCCCCATTATTTCCTCGGGCATACCAGGAGGCGGCCCTGTGATCATCTGCATAGGCCAGAAGCCTGACCTGGTCGCTCGCGTCAGCGAGGCGTCGGGGTATGTCATCGCTCTCGCTTCCTGGTTGCCCTGCGAAGAAGTTAGCGAGCCTTTGTAAGGCCAGCGCTGTGGCCATCTGAATTACCGCGGAGATGGTGGTGCGCTGGAGTAGTGCGTCTCCTAGCCCTTCCAACTCTCCGGGGTGCAGATCTCGACTACTGGTAGGGGGTCCTCTGGTCCTGGCAGCTGATGTACCAGCCGTTGCTGGTTCTTGTATACCTGCCTCAACAGTTGTAGGCGATGCCAGGTTCGAAGGGTTTCCTGGTCTTCTTCCGCCTCTCGCCTCCTGTCTTGCGTCTCCTTGAGCCAACGCTGTCGTCGGTCGCGGAGGCGTTGACGGAGCATGCCTTCCTTCTGCTTGACGTCTTTCATCGTGCTCGTCATGAGCTCTCTCAAACCGTGGTGAGGCTCGGGGATCCGTTCGATCTTCGACGGTGAGCGCGGTTTGGTGGACACTGATTTGTACAGGAGTTCCTCCTGGTGTCGTTGGGCGGCTGCTTCGGCTAGGGCGTCCAGTGTCGGGGTTGGCCACAGCCAGAATGATGTCTGGCGAGGGGTTTCTTGAAGGGGAGGAGGTAGTTCCGTCATCGATGAGCATGGCACGTCCAGGGGAGTATTCCAGGGAGGAGTGGTTGGACATGTTGGGGAGGATTCTTGCTTTGAAAGAGGGGGAATGCCTCCCTTTTTATATCTTTCTAAAGCCTAATCGCCGCTGGTCGGGGCTTGTCTGGGTAGCTTTCGTGGAATTCACGAAGCGCCTCATCGGCCGTATCTTTGAGGAGGGCAAAGGGTTCCCAAGTGTTATCGGCCTCGGAGTATCCGACCCACTTGACAAGGTACTTGGTCCCTCGTCCCTGGCGTCTTGAATCTAGAATGGCCTCCACTTCGTAGTGCTCTTCTTCATTCAGGATCTCTGGGGCAGGTCTGGGGAAGTTCCTTCCGTGGGCCTCTGTCTCGTGATATTTCGTGAGTATGGAGGCATGGAACACCGGGTGTATCTTCCATGTTTCGGGTATTTCCAACCGATAAGCCAGAGGACCGATTCTTTCAGTCACTGAAAAGGGGCCATAGCGTCTAGGTGCCAGCTTGAATTTCGGATGAGTCGTCCGAATATGGGTTCCTTCTAACCAAACTTGGGTTCCTACTTCCCATTGCGGAAGTTTTCTGTGTAGGTCCCGGTCCTTGGCGTGCTGCGCTGCTATTTGTAGACTTGCGGCCGCATCCTCTTGGACTTCTTTGATTAGTCGCAAACGTTCAGTTACTGCGGGCACCTTGGTCTCCAGAGCTGAGTCGACCGAATATGGTGGGTTGAATCCGTAAAGGACTTCAAACGGCGACTTCCCAGTGGCGGAGTGTCTTCGGGTGTTGTGGGAGAATTCTGCGAAGGGGATCAAGTCTACCCAGTTATCTTGATGGTAGTTGCAGAAAACTCGCAGGAATTGCTCGATCTCTTGGTTTACCCGTTCTGTTTCTCCGTCCGTTTGGGGGTGGTAGGCCGTGCTGAGGGCAGGGGTGATTCCCATTCCTTTCCATAGTTCCCTTGTGAATTTGCAGCAAATTGAGGACCTCTGTCGGACACCACTTTGGTTGGCAAACCATATCGTTTGAACACATTATCCTGGAAGAGCGTCGTGGTTTCTTCGGCCGTGATTGTCTTCTTGCACGGAGTTATGACTATTCCTTTTGACAGACCCTGATCGACTACCACATTGATCGAGTCGTAGCCTCTGCTTTCTGGGAGGTCTGTTACGAAGTCGGTGGAGATAAAGCGCCAAGGGGCGTTTGTGGTTTCCAACGGTTGGATCGGTGGATGGGTCCTATGGGGAAGGTTCTTGGTAGATTGGCAGACTGCACATCCATCCACATATGCGTGTAAATTTGGTCATGCTTGACCACCAGTAATGGCGTTGGACCAATTCTAAGGTCTTTGCTCGGCCCGGGTGTCCTGTAGCCATAGTGTCATGGTGCGTTTTGACAATCATTCGTCGAAGGAGGTCGTCCTTTGGGACGCATATGTAACCGTCGCGCCTTGTGATGCCCTCTTCATGTGTCCATTTTCCTAGGTCGCCCTTCATTGCGTTTGGACCTTTTTCCAGCAGTTTCTTGAGGGCGACATCAACCAGCAAATCGTGTGTCCGAGCGCGAGTGTCGAATAAGGGAGAGGATGTCCGAGGATACGAGTTCCGTTGCTTTGACGTGTATGCCTTCGCTTGGCTCTACTAGAGTTTCGCTGGACTCGGTGAAAAGTCTGGACGGGAGTAGAGTCTGTGCCTTGTTATCAGATTCCACCCCTCACTAAGGTCTGGACGCCTGGACAGAGCATCCGCATGATTAGTAGTTCCAGCTTTGTAACTGAGCTGGAAGTCAAATCGGGACAAAAACAGACTCCAGCGCGCTTGTCGCCTTGACAGGTCGCGCGCCGTTTTAAAGTGTTCTAGGTTTTTATGGTCCGTCCAGACTTCGAAGGGGTGTCGAGCGCCTTCGAGGTAGTGTTTCCAGTGTTCTAGTGCCTTGATGATGGCGAGGAGTTCGCGATCATGCACGTCGTAATTTCGTTCGGCCGGTGAGAACGATCCTGAGAGGTATGCAACAGGGTGCCAGTCATTATCAGGTCCTTCCTGTAAGAGGACTGCACCATATGCTGCGAGGGAAGCGTCGGTAACAAGCCGGTAAGGGCGCATCGGGTCAGGGTACAACAGGACGGGTCGGCTGGTGAAGGTTTTCTTCAGTCGATCGAACGCCTGTTGGCACTCCGTGGTCCAGTCCCATTTCACATCCTTCTTTGTGAGGTCATGCAGGGGCCGAGCGATCAGAGAGAATTTATCAATGAATCGTCGGTAGAAGTTCCCTAAGCCTAAGAAAGAGCGGATGTCGCGAACTGTGCGGGGAGTGGGCCATTCCTGGATAGCTTCAATCTTCGAGTCTTCCATAGCGACGTGGTCCTTTGAGATTGTGTACCCAAGGTAGTTCAACTTTTCCTTGTGGAACTCGCACTTCTCCGGTTTGAGGTAGAGATCGTTGTCGCGCAGGATTTGGAGGACTCGCCGAAGAATCACAATGTGTTCCGCTGTGGTCTTCGTGAAGATGAGGATGTCGTCCATATATACCGTTATCTTCCGGGCCAGGATGAGTTCTTGGAAGATCATGTTCATCATGGCTTGGAAGGTTCCTGGGGAGTTACAGAGCCCAAAGAACATCACCGTGGGTTCGAAAAGTCCCAAGGTGTGACGAAGGCCGCCTTGGATTCGTCTCCCTTCTTGATGCGCACGTTGTTATATCCCCACCGAACATCGAGCTTTGAGAACACCGTTGCGCCTTAATGATATCCAATAGTTCTTGGATCAATGGCAGGGGGGTGACATCTCGAATAGTGTGTTCGTTAAGGTGGCGATAGTCTTGTACCGGACGGAGCTTCCCATCTTTCTTGCCTATGAAAAAGAAAGAGGCCGCGCTATGTGCTGTTGACCGACGTATTGTTCCTCTGGAAAGGTGCTCTTTGACGAATTTCCTAGCTCGTCATGCTTTTCCGGGCTCAAGGGAAATATCCGCGGGGCCTGGGGTACAAAAGACGGTTTGAGGTTTATCGCGTGGTCCCATACTGTATGTTGGGGAAGCCTCTGTGATCGTCGTTCGCTGAAGATGTCGAGGTAAGAATGATATTCTGTCGGCACCCGACCCTTTAAATCGGTGGTGTCAATTTCTTCCTCCAGGTCTTCGTCAAAGCTTGCGAACCCCGAGGGTTCTGGGGCTACCTTCCTAATGACGGTTCTCCTGCGCTATCCATTGCGGAGGAGTCAGACGGTGTTTGCGCTTCTTCAGCGACTTTTCCTGAAGCTTCGTCCTGGGCCGCTTTCTGCTGAGCTTGCCGGCGTTCCTTCCTTTCGGCTACTTGTTCTTCGAGCCATTCCCGAGCTTTGCGTTGTCGGGATTTGTGCTCGAGTAGTTCCATGAACCGAATTTTCCATTCCTTCGTGGGTACTTGGCTCCATTGTTCTTTAGTCCACGTCCACGAAGGTCCTACCGGTTCTGAGACAAGATGCGGTTTCATCCGCTGAGGAACCTTGTCACCGCGTAGTTTTGCTAGCCATGCCTTCTTGGTAGGCTCTTCCCTTGCCTTGTAAACCCATACGGTTGTTGGCAATCTCTGGGGCAACGATCAAAGTGTACCTCACGGCGCCTCCACCCGATGGAGGGGTCGTGGTATTTCAGCCAATCCGTTCCTAGGAGCATGTCGTCTTTCCCTAGATTGGTGATGAACATTTGGACGCGTTCAGTGTGAGTTCTCCCCCGTCTATCCTTGACGGTGAGATTCGCGTCCAGGCCTCGTCGAATGAGGCCTGCCTTGTTGATGGTGTCATCGACGTTGCGAACGCGGATGGGGCGGTTTAAAGGATAAGTGGGAAGGTTGTGCTTCTGTACCCACCCCTCATTTACCAAAATCCCTTCGCATGCTGAGTCGATGGCGGCTCTGGCTCCAGCGCTTCTTCCTCGAGTTGTTAATCGCACGTCAAGTCGAATGGGGGTAATAATGTGACTGTTCATTGCTCCGATCCGAATATATGACGGGGAATCATACTCGAGTTTCCTTGACCCTCTCTCTTCGGCTGGTGAAGGAGAGGTCAGGAAAAATCCTCTGCCAGATCCACCAACATCTGCCTTTGCTCGGCCTTCCCTACTCCTTGGAAGAGCGCTCGGACGCCATTAATATCACTGATGGGTCCGTTGCTTCGTCGTCCGTTAGGCGGTACGTAGCGCTCTCCATCGCTCTGGCGTGATCCTCCCCTTCTCGCGGAAGGGTCCTCACGTTCCACCGAATTACCAGGTTGTGGTACCCGACGGTGGTGGCCATGAGAACTCCCCTCCTCCAATCCTCGATGTAATCGCGCATCGTTTCCCACCGGGGATTCTTGCTCGTCTTCATCCTCCATGTCTGCAGCGCGAGTTCGTCTACCTCCTCTGCCCACCGACTTGCGTGAATTTCCTCGAGACGGGGAACGCCTCTACGAGGGGAAGGACAATCAGCTATCCCGTGCCCTGGTTTTCCGCAATTGTAACAGGAGAAGGGAGCAGGTCTCTTGCCATCGTATACACGCTTGTTTCGATTGGCGTCTCTTTTGCGAGAGGCGTCAATGTCCATGTCAACCACCTGGTTGTTCATTCTTCGAGGGGCGGTGGTAGAGTTATAGCGGCGAGCTGGTTGGAGGTGAAAGCGATTGAGGAAGTCGCTTCGGAATGAGGTGGAGTTGGCTAGGATCGCCTTTTGAGCACTTCGGGCTCTCAAGCGTCCGTCTATTTCACAGGCAGTGTTGACCCAATCTTGGATCGTGTCCTTCGGCGGAGTTTCTTTGTCATAGATCTTGTCCATGACCCTCGGGTCAAGCCCTCTCTGGAAATAAGGAACTTGTTCCCTGTTGGTGATGTCGGCGTCGGCGGCGATAAGGATGAATTGGTTTGAATATTCATCCACCGTCATCTTCCCTTGAGAGAAAGACATGAGGGCGCTTCGGGCCTTGTCCGTAAGGTTCGTTTCCTTGAACTGGAGTTTAAACCTGACAAGGAAGTTGTCCCAAGTTCCTACGGTCTTGGGTGGGGTCGCCCCCACTGTCTTCTTTAGGAAACTCTCTGCCCATACGCTGGCCGTCCCGTATCTCATGCACGAGGAGAGCGAGAGAAACTTTGTCTGAATCCGTCTTGTATCGGTCTGGTTCTGCTGTGGAAAAGGAGGAGGCAAATTCATGATGAATTTCTGTGATTGTGTTCGGTCCCTTCGAAGTTATCAGGGAGCTTGAGCTTGCCCCTCCCGACGAGACGGGGGGGGTCTGTAGGATTTGACATGATATTTCGGGTGTTGATCGGTGTTTGAATAATCCGAGGATTTTGGACTCGGATGTTCCTTCTTCTTCCTCCGATGTGTCCGGGATTTCCGGTTCGGGGTTCCTGTACTGGGGTGGTTCTACCCAGTCTTCTGCTGTTTCGTTCCCAAGCCCACTCAGCTTCTGTTCCGTCTTCTCTTGTGAGGAAGTATCGTCCTTCTCGGTACGAGCAGTTATCAAAGTTTGGGGGTGCTGGGCCGATGGTGTCGGAGTAATACCAGCGATTTTCTCTTGATGGATAGGACGATTGTTCTGTCGAAGTTGGTTATGGGTTCGTCTAGTGCCTGGTGGGAATCCTAGGCCTAGGTCTTGCTCCAGGGTGTGTGAAGTAACTCTCTTCGGTGGGGGTCTATGCCACCGATGAGGGTTGTGAGAAAGAGTGTGGCAGCAAGCAGAGTGTGGTGCAAGGTAGGGCAAAGGCGAGTCTATTCTAGTGTTATGAACTGCTCGTTCAGTAACCCAAGAGTAACAGGTTCTTCCCTAGGTCGCACAATGGACTGAGTGGTGGGCGAAGGCTCGACTGTATCAGGCAACGATACAGGAGGGAGTAATGATTGGCTCTAAGTGACACAGTGTGAGGGCTGTGTAAGAACGAAGAGCTTCGTATTCGAAGATACGAATGAACGAAAGAGAATAGACTGAAGATACGAATGAACGAAAGAGAATAGACTGAAGATCCTCAGCCTATTCTATGGGCCTTATATACTGTATGGGGTATAGGGTAAGAGTCCGTGTGCTTCTCCAGGTTTCCATCCTAGGAGAGCTGTGGCCGCCATCTTTCTCATCGGCGCCTACTCTTGTACTTCTCCAGTCGCACTGATCCATCATGGTGCGACGAGGTGCTTACCCATAAGCCCTAAGCCCATGGCATGTGAATGCCTCCCTTATCACTGTGTGAACTTCGTGAGCCTCATGTCCCTCTCATATAGCCTCTACCGATGTCTTGAAGAACCATCGGCCTTGTCGGCTCCTAAGGACATGCCGAATACCTTGATGTACACTCCGTAGTGGAGCCGCCTAGCATGTGATGCTTGATCCATCGGTTAGACCGACCCCGAAGGGCCCCGATCGGTCAAGTCATAACAGCGCTTGCTAGCTGAAAGACTTGAGGCATGGGAGAGGCACGCGGCGCTTGTACCGCTAGACCGACGTTTGTCGCAGTGAGGTGTGATGGTGATGCTGTTCTACTTTGATGCTGAACGGACAAGAAGTGAGCAAATGGAGCTGCAAGTTGCACTGATCGAGAAAGCGGCTGCATGATCCTAGCAGCACTGCTTGAGTGGGAAGATAGTTTGTGAGCCAAAGCAAACAATATAACAATATGACCCAAGTGAGACATACTTATCTCGACGTGGGGTTGGAGCAAGCTGTTGCTCGCCTGCTCGCAGAGCTGGGTCAATAGAGAGATCATCGAAGCCATATTGATGTTGAGACGGTGCAACGTATGGCTGTGACGGGGTGAGCTCCATATTCGGATTACCATACATTCGAGTATCTTGAGAGAAAGCCGAAGGAGTTGAAAGACGAGGAACGTGGCCTAACAAAGGAGCAACTGGTGCCGGAGTTATGAAAGGAGGCGGCTGTGGAGGTGGCCCGACTGATGCAGCTGCCTTAGACTACTAACCATAAATTCAAAGGTATGATGAATCCTGATTATGTCCTACCTTTCGCTTGCGAGGTTTTTTCAGCGCTGGCACCATTGGATTAACTGAAGGAGTGTCCGTAGTTTCGGCTTGCACTGCTAAGCTCTGGAACTTTGGGTTGATGCCACGAGTCCTGGGTAGAGATATGATGTCCCCTACACGCTCCAACTGTACGATGGTGCCCCCTTGGCCTTGGGTGCTACGGCTTGATCGCCTGAGTACCGGTTGAACTGTTTCAGACACGGTGGGCCTAAAATCACTATTTTCCTGTCGGTGTTGATCATTGGATTGATGGATCTGAGAACCTAGAAGACAATCAGAGTTCTCAGGAAGAATAGACAGAGGTGCATGCATACCGGGAAAGGTCTCTGGAGTGAAAGGCATATGTGGATCAAACGGGAGAGAACCAGAGTCGTACAACAGATGCAGCTCCCGGGACCTCATACGAACAGCCGTGGATGGCGAAAGAGATGAATCTTTGAGAAACAGAGGACGACGAGCAGGATTTTGAGGATCCAGCTGCAACCAAACAACCGCAGTGCTGGTGTACTGCTGGCATAATAGCGAGGTGAGCGGAAGGCTGCGGAACTACAAACGTGGCAACTAGGTTAAGGTTTCAACTGCAGCTATGTAAACAGATCTTCATTTCACATAGTAAGTACACGTATCCTACACTTCAGACATTTAACGTAGACGGCAATACGCTCGAGAAGAACATCCTTGAAAGGACCATCCCTGCGGCCTCATGTACAATCCAACTTTTGAGCATTGTACTGCCGGCAAGGGTTTCTATCTGGTGTATAATTTGTGAATATGGCTGCGGGTGAGGAGATTGAACAGACGTTCGGTACCCTTCGGTACGTTTTCCCATTGTCAACAGGTGGAGCGCTCGCTGACGTGACTTGTCGTTCTGTCCGGGCAATCGTGATTGTACACTGTGAGGTCGTGAAGCGGGTAACGTATTAAGTGTGCACGGAGGATCCAGATGAAGATAGTACATATGTAATTAGGGGGCAGGAATGGGGGTGGATAGCCAGTGTCGATCTCGACAGTAATGAAGGTCTGCACCCGAG
The DNA here is from genome assembly GCA_039111635.1 of Heterobasidion occidentale. Lineage (NCBI taxonomy): Eukaryota > Fungi > Basidiomycota > Agaricomycetes > Russulales > Bondarzewiaceae > Heterobasidion > Heterobasidion occidentale. The sequence continues at coordinate 694,058 of JBCAQO010000004.1, forward strand.
TCTGAGTCCTATGCTTGTTAACAAGAGATCCAGCGTGTTCATGCCCGCCGAAAAGCCACAGGTCACGGCGCACAGTGCAGTCCAGAGCAGCTCAAGACGAAAGCATGTATGGAGGAGGACTTTGTCTGGCAAGCGTCTGAGGTAGGGCATTCTCCAGGAGAGGGACACGGGAACAGGCACGTCACGCAGCACATGCCGTGCTTCACGAAGGCCTATGCGCGTGCCAGATATGACAGGATCCACGCCGTCGTCTCCTTCGTCAGCAGGAGCAGTGTTTTCTTGTCCGGGTCACTGATCTTGCCACCAAACCCTTCCTGATCACCAAGCTGCACCTTGAGGCTGTAGACAAACAACGAGAGCAAGTTTAGCGCCTTGATGTGTGCGCGGGAGGCTTCATCTTCGGAGGCGAAGTCTTCGGCTTCCTTAATCATGCACTTGATCTCTTCCTTGGAGAGACGGCCCTTTTCATTGGTGATCATGATAGATTCAGATTTACCACTGTCGATTGGCAAGCTAAGTAGTCATCTGATTGAGAAGCAACTGTGGTACTTACATTCCCTTGTCGGCGGCAGAGACCTTCATGATACCGTTTGCATCAACCTCGAAGGTGACCTCGATCTGAGGAACGCCACGGGGTGGAATGCCGGAAAGCTCAAACTTTCTAAGAAGGTTGTTGTCCTTCGTCAGCGAACGTTCACCCTCGAAGACCTGGATCAAGATAGTAGGCTGGTTGTCTGTGGCCGTTGAGAAGCTAAAACCCACTATCAGTACAGGGAAGGGTTAAATAATGGAATGTGCTGACATCTGGGACTTGCATGTAGGGATGACAGTGTTACGATGGATGAGCTTCATGAAGACCACCAGTGGTCTCAATACTGAGGGAGAGGGCAGCAACATCGACAAGAACGACATCATTGGTACCAGCCTCGCCAGAGAGGATACCACCCTGGACGGCAGCACCGTACGCGACAGCCTTATTGGGGTTGATACCCTTAGAGGGCTCCTTGCCACCAAAGAACTCCTTGAGCAGCTGCTGGACCTTAGGAATACAAGTCGAACCACTGACGAGTACGACCTTTTAGGAGACAAGTCAGCATCCTGCTGGAGTATATCAACGTAGCTGCACACCTTGTCAATGTCCTCCTTCTTAACACAAGCATCCTTAAGAACCTGCTCAACAGGCTTCATCGTCTTACAAAAGAGGTCCAAGTTCAGCTCCTCAAACTTGGCGCGATTAAACAACTCGGAGAAGTCGTTGCCGTTCTCAAACGCCTCTATTTCAATGCGGGTGCTCTGCTGCGAACTGAGAGTGCGCTTCGCCTTCTCAACCTCGCGCTTCAGTTTGCCCATTGCCCGGAAGTTAGAGGTCATGTCAGTGCCGGTCTTCTTCTTGTACTGCTTGACGAGGTAGTCGATGACACAGTTGTCGAAGTCCTCACCACTGAGATGGGTGTCACCGGCTGTGGCCAATACCTCGAAGACGCCCTCGTCAATGGATAAGAGGTAGACGTCAAAAGTTCCACCACCGAGATCATAGACGATGATCCGAGACTTGCCGCCCTTGTTGTCAAGGCCGTATGCGATAGCAGCAGCAGTGGCTCGTTGATGATATGGAGGACAGTGAGACCGGCGATGACATCACTCATTTGACCTAGTGGATCGACGAGAACGGCGTGTCGGCGACTGTGGAGAAGCTCAAGGAGAAGCTCACTGAGGTGCAGGCGGTCGTGAACCCGATCACGAGCAAGATGTATGAGGGCGCGGGCGCCGGATCGAGCTACAAGCCTGGTCCGGACGACAAGCAGGAGCCGTTCCACTCGCACGACAAGCTTTAGTACTTGGTGTATACAATTTGGGTATTTTCAAAGTAATTATTAGAACGGATTCTTGCCCATCTGGAGGCCCCGTTGAGAACTTGTCATCTCAATCGCGTCAACGTCGACCAGGATGAACAGCCATTAGATTTTGAGTGCGTGAAGTCGTCTCCTGTTCATGTTCGTGCTCGATAGCCCAGTTTGCTAGGTATATGACATCACCTACCTCAACTGTTGTCTTGAAAATCAAGTGCAGCTCGGACGGGCTGATGGTTTTGGGAGGGGAAGACCGAGCGCCGTGTTGTATCAGCAGAAGATGTTGCGAGGAGGATGTAATCCACCCGTTCGTTCCTATCCAAACGGGAGCCCGGAGCGCCACCACACACGAAGGACCTCCCTCGTCATGAATCATCCATGGTCAGTATTGTGAAGAAAGAGGAAGACTCACGTATCCGCTATTCACTGCGTGTATTGACGACATAATCGATCATTGGATGGCTTAACCACGGCTCTTCCTGCCGACAGCAGCCCTCGGATGACTGTCCAAATCATGACGTTGAAAGCTTGTGACAGAATCCATAGGCGCATCAGTTGAAGTCTGGAACAAAGGAACCTAAAAGGATGAGATCAGCGTGGTGGGTCGTATCCGGAGATAGTGATATACTTGCGTCAGCTCAAGACACACATCTGGATATCCGAGTGCTCGATCAGAGGATGTAACATGGAACATTGAAGAGAACAGCAAGGAAATGGCAGTGTGTTGCAGGATCAAGGCCTCGTGGACGCTGCGAGTTACAAACACGTTGTGATCATGTATATGTAAGCGGCCAGCGCAGCGAGAGCTCACTAGCAACTTGTTCTCTACGATGCTCACGGCTCCTGAGTGCTCTTTCACATTAAGTTTGTCGTCTCTCATTGTTCTTTGCCACTCACGCAGCCTGGCTCACACTACAGTTCTTCAGCATGGCGCGCCAGACTCAGGCACGCCGGCCTCGACATTCACTACCTACTCTGAAACACCCTCGTTGGTTTAGCTGCCCGAGCTGCAGCAAGATGTTTAGCTCCCAGTTGGCAGTCGCACAGCATCTCAACAGCCGTTTTTCAGGCTGTATGACCTGGGTCGTCAACCTTGCTGCGCGTGCTTCACTCAAATTATCGACTGCAACAGTGATCAATCCGGACACAAGAGGTGGTGGAGATATCAATATGGAGGAGCCATCCAGCCTTGCAGCTGAACATGAATGGATGGATGATGCTGAAGATATCAATTTTACAGCGCCAAATCATGTTCCTATCACACTCCCATCTTCCCATATTGATTCCAACTTCCCTCATGCCAACGCCGTCGTTCCACCTCCCGCGCTGCCAAACAATGCAATGCAAGCGGACTCTACACATACTCAATGGCACCCACGCCCCTCGAAAGTTTACGGTACTAGCAAGGATTTCATGGGGCGCTTCGATGATGACCGGTTCGCCCACGAGCGACTAACAAACATGTTCTATCCTTTCTCATGTGAAGGAGACTGGCAAATAGCCTCCTTTCTCCTTCGTTCAAGCCTCTCAACAAGAGAGATTGATAACTTTCTATCCCTGTCCTGGGTGAGTCATTTTTTCGTCATATTTACTTTAATTTCTGATTGAAAACCAGATCAAAGCCCTTCCATTGTCGTTCCATTCATCAAAAGAGCTCAGAGGACGAGCAGAACTCCTTCCGTCTGGCCCATCATGGCACTGCCAGATGCTCACCGTCCGTGGATTTCCGACCAAGAACCCCATGCGATTCTTCTACCGCGACGGCCTTGAGTGCGTCGAGCATCTCTTTGGTCATCCGTTAATCAAGGAATATCTCCTCATCAACCCTCATCAAGTTTACAAGGTTGCCGAAGGTTTCATTCGGATTTTTGGTGAGTGGATGTCGGGTGATACGGCGTGGTCAATGCAGGTAATTTTATTGTATATGATGCTGCTTTATTCACTGATTTCTGCTCCAGTCAGCCATACCTGAAGGTGGCACCCTGGTCGGGGTTATTCTATCATCTGACAAAACCACCTTGACGAACGGCACCGGAAATCGTGTTGCCCATCCACTGCTCATGTCACTTGCGAACATTGCCACAGAGTTTTGTATGAGGCTTCTCATCACGTGTTTGTCCTCGCGGCTCTTCTCCCGTGCCCTCATTTCATTTGCCATAAGTTGTACCGTGGAGTTCTTGAAAGTCGTGTGAAACATTGGTGTATAGATATCGTCTGTAATCCACTCAAGGTGGCTGCCCATGCCGGGCACATGATGACAGACCCTCGCAGTTTCTCGCGCTGGTGTTTCACCCCCCTCGTTTCATATATCGTCGACAACCCTGAAGCACAGATGATTGCTGGTGTTGACGCAAAAAGCTCAGCAGTCACGCTCGCCACTTATAAGCAATTCGGTGATGATTTTTGTCATGAGCCTTGTACCTCCTCGACAACTCTTGCGCAGCTTGCTGCCCTTGCTCTCGAAGCCCCTGACCCTTGGAACCTTGAGGATTACTTGCCGAAGGCCAAAAAATGTCGCTTAAATGGAGTTTTTCACCCTTTCTGGGCCGACTGGGCGCTATCGGATCCTTCCTCTTTCCTCACACCCGAAATCTTACATCAATAGCACAAACAATTCTAGGATCACGACATGAAGTGGTGTCGTCAGTTGCTTGGCGATGCCGAGATCGATTTTCAATATTCAGTTTTACACCCCCGCGTGGGGTTTTGCATCTTTCACGAAGGGATTTCACCACTCAAGCAAGTCACCGGGAGAAAACACCGAGATATTCAAAGGTACATTATAGCCTGTATTGCCGGCACTGCCCCATCAAGATTTATTGTTGTGATTCGTGCCCTCATGGATTTCCGGTATCTATCCCAGTCTCCGTTGATTGATGCCCCTACTATCGACAAGATTTCCAATGCGCTGAAGGAATTCCACGACAACAAGAGCGCAGTCATTGAAGCCGGTGCACGTAGGGGGAAAAGGGGAGTCATCGACAACTGGTACATACCAAAGATTGAGCTTATGCAGAGCGTCGCACCAAGCATTCGAGCAATGGGTGCTCCAATCCAGTACACTGCTGATACCACTGAGCACAGCCATATTCGCCTCGTCAAAGAACCCTTCCGCGCCAGCAACCACCGTGACTTTGATCCTCAGATTTGCCGCTACCTTGATCGGGCCGAAAAGTGTGGGCTATTCGATATCACGACTACCATTCGCACTGCGCGATCTGCGGAATTTGTGTGTTGTCCTACAGAGCATGCTGACCATGATGATGTTGGTGACAATGATGATCACCTGGCCAAAACGACAGTCTTATTTGACAGTGCACACCCCTCCCAAGATTTTTTTATGCTCTCAACCGGCAAGATCCCCATAGGTGCTTCAGCTCCTCGTGTGTTTTCAACAGAATCCACTGCCTTTCGGCTCAATGTTCGTCCATCAATCTGTCAAGTTTCGATTGATAAGGCTGCGACATTGTTCCTGCTCCCAGACCTTCGCCCTGCGCTACTCGATTACTTCCGCCGTTGTCACAGCAATCTCCTCTTACCTCTCGCAGTTGGTGGCCGAAGGACTGCCACCACCCCCCACAACTCTCAGCTTCCCTTCGACACTATTGAGGTCTGGTATCAAGTCCGTGTCCAAACAAGATCAGTGTTTGCTCAAAACACGGTCCTCCCCTCGCACCTTGTCCAAGCATGTCCTCCATCAGAGGATTGGCCATATGGAAGGAACGATCCTGTCTTGATCATCAACGACAAGACAATACCTTGGCCGGGGCAGGGTGTTAAGGGTGAGCGTCAAATTTTTAACGATAAACTGTGACTTGTATGTACTGATTAGTGCAAAGGCCACTCCGTTGCTCAGTTACAGATTATTTTTCGGCCTCTACTCCCGTCATCAAAGTCACTGCAGCGAATCCCGTATCTCTCATATGCCCACCGTTACGATTTCATTACACAGCCATCAACATGCACTTCTCCTGGACCGAAGCCAGATCCTACGACAGGCATGTATGTCCTCAAACGAGCACTGCGCATGGATGGCACTAGAGTAGGTGACATCATCCCCCTTACTCAGATCCGCGTGCCTGTTGATTTGGTTCCAGTATTTGGTGCTTCTGCAGATTGTCGATTGATGGCACAGAACAGTCTAGCGTGTAGCTACAGTTTTCATTTGAACAAGTATGTGGACAAGGAAAGCTATGCCATGCTCGATAGTTAGTTGTAGTTGTAGTGTCCGTGTTTAGCATCTTGTAAATGCATCTTTGTGGATCGTATACAAGAACGATCCTTAATACTGTGCAAGCTGCATCTGCGAGGCGCCGATCAAGCAATGTTGACAAGGTGATTCTGCCCGTTCTGCGGTTACTGATTATCGTACTTGCTATTGTCTTGCAAGCTGATCCTAGAGCTGTGTTAATAATCATTGTTAGCAGTGTCTTGAGAGACACCTGCACTGTCTTGCAAGACTCAACTAGAGGTCCTAGCCTATTTCGGATAGGATCAAGCTTAAATTCACTATGCAGAGTCACACCAAAATGTCAAGCTGTCATTAGCTATCTCTAGACACCGCTAGCTCTAGTGGACCTAGTGAAAGCTAGGTCTCGGCAGTCGGATTCCTGATGAAGGCAACAGTGACACACAATGAATTCTGCCAAGATGACCTACCCTTCCAACTCCGATTCCACCGTGGCAGGCAAAGTTCCTAGCCTGCGATTTCCTCTCTTGTAATCTTCCTCCCTGGAGCCCACACCGTCTGGGGTTCCAGTCTCCGTCGTCTGCGACTTGCTCGATTCTTCACCCTGGTGAGCTTCAGTTTCCGCCTTCTGGCGCTTGCTCCCAGAACCCTCGCTGGTCACGACCCATGCTCAGTTCTCCGCCGCCGGCTCTTGGATCCTTCGGTGCTGAGACCAGCTTCGTCGCTCTTGCGTTTCTCAGTCGCTCGCAGTTCAGATGCGCGTAGCGGAGCTGGAATAATAGAAGGGGCAGGCCAAAAGTCAAGCATGTCATAGCTTTTGTTGTTCGTCAGCCATCCATCCTTGCCAAGGTGCTCTTTGTATATCTGGAGGTACTTTTCTGAGGATTTCAGTTGCTTGAGTGCGTCGTTTTTGGAAGGATACGATGTTCCGAATTCTAGGTCCATCTCCGTGTAGACCGGGACGAATAGCTTTCGAAGATCGTTGATTAGCGTGGCATGTGCGGAATGAAGAAATTTTTTGATGCTAGGGTATCCAAGCAGGCGAGGCGGTGCATAGTTGAAATATTCTAGTTTACCTTCTCCTTCACGAGTCTGTTGTTCGTCATCTCTGAATGTGCTATCAAAATGACGATAGACTGCACTGGAAATTGCACGAAAAAGAGAAGCGTCATGCTTGACGTATCGGATGCTGTAATATAGAAGGACGTGAAGGAATGACTCAAGATCGTCGCGAAATTCATGAACTTTGTTGACGCTGAGAAGATCCGCAGAGATATATTGCCATGTTCCCTACGCGTCCATCGGACAGTATATCAGATGAAGGTCGCTCAAGCAGACAGAGAAAGACTCACCGTCATAGAATTCAACGCAGACTGCGTCACTTCGCCATCATCAGAAAGGATCGTTGCCAAATCCCAATCAATAAGGAGTCCAGTCCCTTCATCTGTGATCAGAATGTTCCTGCCACTGATGTCCCGATGGAACACCTTGGCATTGTACGCTTTTTGATGAGCTATAGCGCATATTCAGCTATAGGCCAGCAAAAGAAATACAGTATGAAACCCACCTTCGATTGCATGCATAATCACACAACATAGTTCGAAAGTCGAATTGAACTCGGATAACGGACGTCCTATGTCTTGCAGCACAATCCGATAATGCCTGTGCTTCTCTATCTCCTTGACCTTCAAGCCCTTTCTTGTCTGTGAAAATTCGTGGGTTCGCGTCCCCTGGTTCCCCACATCACCCGAGTAGAGAACGTGAGGAATGTGTGGGACCTGAGCCTGCGCCAGAATCTCATAAGTCTCGCCCTCTTTATGGACCCCGTCAGAAACGTATCTCCAACTATCCTTGAGGAAAACAAGCTTCTTCGTCGAGAGATCGAACACCTCATATCCCTCGGTGGCCCTACCAGTCGGGCTGCGTCCCTGGAACTGCGCTCGAGATGCCACCAGGAAGTTCTCGCTCTGGTCGTTCTCATTCACCACAAGGAACTTCCGAAACGTGTCGTCCGAAGCGTATCGCTTGGGTGGGTTCTCCTCATCCTCACCCCTCACACGGGCTAGGACTCTGGCCCGTTTGTCTAATTCCACCTTCGTCATCTCAATTTCCTCCGCTGTTGTCGATACCGTAATGTCGTGTCCACGCTGCTCGTCAGAGAGATGGTTGTACTGCCAGAAGAATCTCGCCAGATGAACGACGTTCGTCCGCCAGTCGAAGCGTTCGGTAACGACAGCACCAGCACGATCCCAGCGAATGAAACGAGCGTAGTTTTGGAGAAAGAGGACCGAGAAGACGAAGCATCGGGCTGCGATCGAAAAATGAGGTTGGTGTACGATATGATTTGACCTGTGTTATGGATGGCCAGATCAGTCATGTGTTGAAACGAGTGGGCCTTCCTAGACTTCGCATCTGGATTTGGATCCACGAACGGATCGTCGGCCAACGGTTTACACTCGATGGGTACCTCCATTTGCTTAAAACTTGCACCGAGTTCTGGTACGTTGCTCGCCTTGTATACAGAGATATCGGGTTTCTGGTCCCGATCCTCTTTGAAGGTTGTGTCGACTAGGACGAGGTCAGGACAAATACCGGCTTCATTCACAGCGTTTATCTACAAAATATATAAAATGATTAAGATATGATCTATTTGGAGATGGGAGATACTCAAAAATCTACCCTCGAATCCTGTACCACCGGCAGTGTTGTCTTCGAATGCATCAACGTAACCTTCCGGAAGCTCACGGACGGTCTCAGTGTGCATGAAAGTATCGATGAATTTATCAACAGGCATGGGCCCGACAAATTCATCCCGCATTTCGTGGGCAAATTTCTTATATTGCGTGGAGGCTCTGTCGGGAGCCGCAAGACTAAATCGTTGAGCAGCTGATTCTTTGTATTTCTGTGGTTTGCCACCAGTTTGAAGCAGCAGAGGAGTAGACATGTTCGACAAGTGAGTTGTAGGAAATCAGAAAACCAATGTGAGGACACTTACGGTAGAGATTCAGAAGGTTTAAGTACTCGAGGCCAACGACCAATGCTCGTTTGTACCCAGTGGCCGTGCTACCGTGTGAGATCGTGGACGTTGAGATCAAAACGCGAATGCGGAGTCCGGACACATCGTTCGTTGTCCGCCACCGGATAATTCAAGCCCCGCGAGAGGCCACTGCTCACTACATCAGCCGCTCTATATGTCATTCACGTTGTCGATCATGACACCAGGGATTGAAGAGACCACGCCTGATTGCCATGATCCTGAAAGGACATTGCTGAGGCTTGTATCATATACGAGGCACATCACGTATCTCCTTGTCGCCACGTCGTGTACCGATATTATCTTGTATATCCATACTTTAGTTGGTCTTTACCGGTATTGCCCACAAGCGAAGCAGGTCATATCCATTTGTTCAAAAGATAATCTACATGTCGCTAGTCTCTTGCAAGAGCGATGCGAGCCCAATCACCAATATGCACTGAGCCACAGCGTCTCGATCGGTCCTTGCAGCGGCCTGCCGCCGCAGTCGATATATCCAATGAAACCGATCGGAGTTCAGCCAGACAACGGTCAAAAGAGAAGCGCACCTCTGCAACACGGGAGGCGCCCTTTTAGGGGGTCTTCTGAACATGAACAAAGCAAGCATAAGGCGGTGTTTGGAGATGTCCCTCGTTCAAAGAGACAAATACCGTGTCATGCACGGACGTCCGTGCCGCGATCACCACGGCGGTGCAGTGCGAGTGACACGCGTGAGCTACCACACTCAATGACAGGATGGAGAATGTCCAGCCTCAGATCTTGAGGAAACTGATCGTCCTAGCGAGACCCACCTTGATCAACTATGGCACGGAGTTTTTTTTTGTATGTCTTGCAACATCCGTGGAATCCTCCGGTATCTCTACACTACAGCCAACGAGACTGCTGAGCAGTCTCGTTGGCTGCCACCGTGTCTCGTGGCACACACGTCAACGCCTCCCATTTAGTTGACGGTGATATCTCTCGACACCGACTTGCAAGAACGGCAGCGTCCGGACGCAGTGTGAGAGTTGATCCCCTGATTGTCAGCCTATTGTCCGTGCATCACTTCTGTTGAGACGACCGTAGCTCGCCACGCTCGAGATACGCTTAGAGAGTCAAGGGGCTGCCGACACTGCCACAAGGTCCACAGCAGCTCGAAAACATGCTCAGAATTGGCGGATGACTCTGGTGCGTGATATCCCAACTCGACTTGGCCACCTGACAATCAGTCTGCTTTTTCTGTAAATGTTCCAAGGCTCCACCGGTGTAACGTCTTTGTCGGGCGAGAATTTGCGACGAGGGAAGCGCGGAAGAGACCACAGGACGAACCGTAGCACCCGAGAAGGTGCCGGGACGACCACGGGGAACAGAGGTAAGGTCAAAAGAAAGGGATCAGAGGAGGACACCGCGGGCGATGTCATCAAACATAAAGCATTCCTACCAGTGAGTCCGTCTCCGTAAACAGACGTTCGGCAGTAATAGGTGACATAAGAGAAGCCTTCTCCGCACAGCCTGGAAACATGCAAACGGACGAAATCACAGCGCGAGATGGAACTTTCGCATTTTGTTGCTTGAAGGACCAGAGACGACACGACACAAACACAAGGATCTCAGATTGGGGTCCCAATCTGTGATACACCTTGATCTCGGCCGATGTTTTGAAGCGGTACATCAGTCGGCGGCAGGGAGGGAGTGGGGGCATCGTCGATACGCGAGGGCAATTGGGTCGATCACCAAGGTGAGAATAGTGCTGAGGACAGATTCAACAGTAGAGAGTAAGTCGCTGCTTTAGACTTCTCTGCGCCTTGCCTAACGTACCTTGTGTCCCTTCGCGTCTTTTAACGATCTCCAACCTGCTGATGTTCTCGTTAGACTCTCCAGATTCCTGAAGAAATTTTAATTTTGTTTTGATTACGCCTCTGCAGCCCGACGCTCAGATGCTGATGAGCGTTGATTCCGAGCCTGGCCATTTCTGGCTGACGTCCATATCGAGAGGACTCTTGCTTTTCGTCATGTTCGGAGGGGGGGACATGGTGCTGTTGCGAAGAGTCACGTGCATACGTATCGTCCGCATTGTTGGATGTGATCTCTACTAAGTATCTGCGACAACGTTGTTGACAGGGTATTGAAAGGCAATGGGCAAGTTCAGTAAAATTAGCAATGCACTACCAATACCTTGCAAGACTTGGTAAGTTCCAAACGCTCTCCATCGACTCGTCCTGACATCCTTGTTCACGGCCTGTTCTCCCCAGCTTGTCCTGCAAACGTCCTTGAGAGTTCGTACTACTATCATCAGAGCACGGATCAGAGTAGTAGTCGATCTTTATTTTTGGCGAGTATGTTCAAGCAAGGACTTGTAGGTCTCGCTGCTATCGGTCACATGGGCATGAAGCGCTGCATGGCGAAGAATGACTATACCAGGCTAGCCGATCGTGTGGAGTGACCTGTTATAAGTGGTGGATACGCTTCACCTGATTGTTCACTGATCTCGATGGGACAATGAAGGACATACGGTAATGGCCATGTTATAGCTCAATAGTCTCCTTCGGCTTGAACTTCTTTGATGCTCGCTCCGCAGAGCGAAACTGAAATTGATTCCCGTACAGCTCGAACTCTATGTGCGGTGCTTCCAGCACAGTATTGCTTGTTTGCGATGATTGTGACGAAGAAGCTCCGGCCGCAGGCGATGAGGAGCTTGGTGTATCAAGGGTGGAGTAGAGGGGGACCGCGAATGCGAATACTGAGCCATGCTTCGGTATGACTGTGGCAAAGATACGTATATAACTTGGATCGATCAATCGAAAGGCTTACGCTTCGATTTGTTTTTGCGTGTTACGACTCTGAAAGCGTTCTCAGTTTCGTGCACAACAATTCCTGAGAGGCCGATCAGCGCTGGGTTCTTGCTTCGTCTTACTATAGACAGATAAATTTGGCATACACGGTGTGCGGCTGTGATGAGATGTTCACCTGTCATGATTGATCCATGGAAGTCGGCTTTGACCAACTTTGCATGCATACCCGCAGACGACGGCATGTCCTTGGGAGAGGGCATACCCAAGGCTGGAGGGGCGGCAAGACCCAATAGCTCAGACATATACCCTAGCCACAGACGATGCAGGGGTATGAACAAGTCCCACCTACAGCAAATACGATCAGCATAATCCAGCCTGAACAGCGATCAGACACGCACCTCGCCTGTTCCTTCTTGAGCTTCCACATGCCCTTTTCAACAGCCTCGTTCCGCCCAATCACGCCCAACCGCCTGCGCTCTTTTGCCTTCTTGACCTTTTCCGCCTGCGCAGCATTCAGTAGCGCGATCCTACTCTTCTTTTCTGGATTTTCTAACAGGATGAACTGGTGACGGATGCGCTCGTTATACGTAAATGCAGCCGAGGCTTTTCCGCTGACGCCAATCGTGGAATAGACATATTTGGGCGTGAAAGGCGTGGAGCTGGTGAATTGTGCGCGTCGGTTCTGAGGAACGAAGTGAGGGGACGCGATCATAGGGGGGAGTTGAGGACGCATGCCTGGGCTATTGCAGATATGTCTATCTGTAACTTTCATGAATAAAGAGTGCGAATATAAACGGCACTTGGCCAAACATGCCTGGCGTGGTATCAATCCATCCTGGTCTTTGTGAAGCTCGGTGTATAGATCCTTCATTTTGAATGAGACAATGAGCAGGCAGCTCTCGGTCTCGGCGTACGTTGACTCGATGTGGTCGACTTCTTAATGTTGTGACGACCGTGACAGTACGGGTGGTCACAACTTTGAGTTTGTTCATTCCTCAATCCTCCACCGACGGAATGTCGTTGTGTCGAACGAATGTGACTTATTAGCAACAGAAGGGTGCGTGCTGACGCGACTCTCGTTCCTCCAGGTTTCCTCTTTCGCTTCTCCGATTCTAATTCTTCCTTCCATACGTGAAGGACGCTCCTCTACTCCCCTTGACAGGTCACAATCATACAAAGATGAGGAGTCAGGCAGCGGTACGTCGACATCTTATTCGCTCGTGCATCGATCCGCGTAATTTCCTGGGGCCATGAGGACTATAGCCAGGAGGGAATGAGCCGTGTGGTCGACAAGAAAAGGCGAGGGAATCAGCGACTCACCATCTTGATTTGAGCCCTCATCTACAGAACGACTTTGTTCTAGCGTAAGGTCAGCTTTGCATCCCGACCCCGCCCCCCTACGCGTTCTATCATCATCCACACGCTCTCTCATATCTTTTTTTCAGCAAGCTAGAATTATCACGCCTATACTCGTATAAGGCCACGACCCTCGCCCCTTCTTCTCTTCATTTCTTGTCCGAGATCTCGCCTCCGTTCAACTCCTCATTCCAGGCTCGGCTTCGTTGATGCGTCCGACTAGTACTTTCACCCTAGCCATGACCTCTTCCCCTCCCTTGACCGTGACCACGCACATTTCTACTCTGTTGCGCCACTTGCAATTCTAGTCCTCGTCCCTTGAATGCTTTGACTGCACGTGCCAGCTCAGGTTGGCATTGCTGGTCATAACATCTGAACAAATGTGTCATCTGTATCTCTCGTCAACGTGCTTTGGCGTTCTATCTCGGAGCTGATCTATCCACAATCAGTCTGGTCTGGTGCGACGTCTCTCTGGAGCTCCCCCTCCTCTGAAGACTGCCATGGAAAGCGCTCCTCAGCCACTCCTTATGCAGTTCGGAATATCAGTTCGTATTCGATTGGCTCCTCGTTGCCTGCAGACCTTGATTTGGGGCGTGTCTCAAGTACGCGACCATGATATTGTGTGTCAAGGTAGGATCGTTTCGTGGAAGTCTCGACATCCCTTGCAGAACCCCCGACACGCCAAGTCGCCCATGCTGTCGTACTAGTCATAAAAGTTAAGTCCTTCAGGTATGTGCTATGAATTTTATACTTACTATGAATGAGTCGACGTCTAAGTTGATATACAGGGAGTGCACCCTGATGCTGTTCACCGGCAACGCATCGAGGCCGGCGGATGTATAAAATTTGGTCGTGTGTCCACCGGGGAAGTTCACAAGCATGCCTCTAAAAACGGAAGCAGGCGTGTTTTGGATCTCAGAAGAACAGAGGTAAATGTCGCTTGAAAGTTGCGAGGCATGTCTGGAGCAATTTGGACTGAAAGACGTCATCGACAACGAAAGCGGGTCAGCTCTCTTATAGGTGCAGGTGTCTGTCTAATCGGGAACTCGCTAGGGGCATCTGGGGGCTCTGGAGTGTCTGTCCAGGTCTGTACAGACGCTTCCCAGTTTGATGAAGGGCATCCGAGACGTCGTCATCGATAAAATGCAGCACTTATGAGGTCGACCTTGGCAAGGCAGGATGCGAAAGCAGGTGTTTCGCCTCTCCCTAGGACACGCTGGGGCTCTAAATAAAGCGCAAAGGCGTGCACGCTATGTCTCATTTCATTCATGTGGTTTTTTCGATCTTTTACCCGCCACGTGCAAATAAGTCACATCGAATGTCACCAGCTCAGTGCATTCCCACAATACGGTTGGAGTGACTCTACACCATACACAACCCTGCTTATCATCACTTGCTGTTTTACTGCGTGAGGCTGGAGAGCCAGTCAAAACACTTGCTACTGATATTGGTCCCATGTTGACATCGCCTTTGTTCAGCGACCGTGCGACTGCACCGGACAACCAATCTCCTTCCCCCATGTGCGGCGTAAGTCTTGAGATAAATTTGCACTCACGAGTCTAGAAGCACAACTATACGCCGACTTGAGCAACAAAGAAGCAAAGCTTTAACGTATTTTCCCGTAGTAGGGACGCATTATCTACGTTACAACGCTACGACAAACAACGGAAACCTTTCTAGAGACTCGATAGTTGACTAAATGCATAGCGTGCTTGTCTCGTCAACGCCATCAACTCACCAAACAAGGGAAAGTTGGGTCAGTCCGCGCCGTTCGGACTAATCACACTGACACCATCGTCATCACTCTCCACTCAAAACTTGACGTGCCATTACTGACACTCCAGGAGGGTATGGCGGGAGAGTTGCAATGAGAAGCGGTGGGAACGATGCATGACGAGGAACCCCCTCCGATGCACCCAACCGGGGCGTGATACAAACGTGATTGCTCGATGCTGAAGGATCCGGATCATCTGAATTGATTATTCCTATCGCTGAAGGCTGTAGATGATCTTCATACTTCAATCTGCTGAAAAGGTTCGCACGCCGAAGGTCTTCAAGGGGCTAGCGAATAATGTCTGATCGGCAGGAGTAAGGTCCAGATGGTGTAGTGTCATGAGTGAGTAACTCAAAGGTAGTGCAGCTGCAATGAGGGTTTGGGGAGATGGAGGGCGTACAGAAGCACGATATGAGCGGGCGGACGTGCTAAGGAGCCTGGACCATCCGCGATTTCTTACTCCGACGAGCAGTACGAGTTTCGTCGTTCAAGTCGACCTCTTCATTGCGGCGGCGCTTTACTCGACCGACCTTGAAGCGTGGTGATTGGTTGAACCAGATATCGCTCTTGTCATTTAGATCCCACCCTTCTCGAGATAAGTGGAGCTTGAATAGATCAAGGACAGGTTCCGGCGACTTGAGTATATTACGGGCTTTGTCGGCGGAAGGAAATGTTATGAAGCTGGCCCTAGAGGGTCTGTCGGTGTACAGGGGAACGAAGAGAAACCGAAGGTCATCGATGAGGTCCGTACGGGGACAGTTGAGGAATCCACGAAGGGTGGTCTCCGTAAAGTATGATGGAGTGAACTGGAAGAAACCCCTTTTGCCAGTTGTATCGACAACAAGGTGACCATCGAATATATCACACTGGCCTAATACTGCTTCTAGTTGTCGCCCTATGGTTGAACGAAGGCGTTTGGGAAATTTGCTAGCCTGATAGTATACGCTGTGGTAAAGAAGAACATATAGAAACGACTCCAAATCGTCGCAGAGGTTGCTTGGTTGCGATTCAGGATCGTCTAATTGAGTAAGTGACATGTATTGCAATGACCCCTATAATTGTTCATTTAGGTCAGTCGATAGGATTCAGCAGATAGATACCCACCGTCTTTGGAGATCTCAATCCGCGAGATACAGCGGAGCTCAGGTACTGTGCTTGATCCCGGTCTACCAACAATCCGCAGCCGTCGCCAGAGATTCGAATGCTGCTGCTGCTGATTTCTCGATAGCACACTCCAGCTTCGCGTGCTTGTACATAAGCTGAATGGTCGAATCAGCAATGAAAGGTCTGTGAGGGGACTGTAAGGCGACGAAACTGACCTTGTATCGCGTGAAGCACAGCTTGGCATAGCTCCTTGGTGGAGCTGTATTCGCTCAACGGGCGACCGAGGTCCTCCAGCACCAATCGATAATGCTTCTGTCCCAATAGTACAAGTCCCTTGCAGCACCATAACTTTTTCCCGAACACTTGCGCGAACGTCTGCTGGTCTTCAATGGCGCCGCCACAAATCAGACTTGGAATCCCAGAAATTGTTGCCCGATTGAGTACTCGATATATATCCCCCTCGGTTTCCGATCCAGGCCCATCATATCGTCACGTGTCCTTGATATACACAAGCTTCCCTGTCTGCGTGTCCAAGGCTTCAAAAACCGCTGTCGCATGCTCAGACAAATCTAGACTCTGTCCACGACGGTGTGCAGAGATAAAGAAGCGTTCAGTGCCATCAAAATCGTCCACGACTCTATACTTGATGAATGCACCATCAACTCCATACCTCCCCCTATTCCCCGTTCCGTCCTGCAATTCAGCCTGGCTGGATTTGCCGCCTGTTTAGGCAGCACCATCTGTGCCAAGGAGATTTCTTCAGGGCTAGGCTCCAAATGGCAGAATTCATGTACAATGCAGCAGCTCGTTTGACCGATAAGGGTAGGTGAGTTAATCTGCGCGCGCCGTACACTGCACACTTACAGGGAGCTGCAAGATCATGTCCGCGTCGACTGGCATCCCGCAAACTTCAGCACCAATAAGAGAACTGTTCACGACAGTAAATTCGAAAGAAAAGGGGCACAATGATCTTTCCGAGAGGAGTTAGGTGACTGTTAGATGGCTGTTAGATATTAGATAGGCATGAGGGGGAGGAGAATATTATCGTTGCGTGTGACAAAGTCGGTCAGCACCTGTCAGCGCTTCCCCGACCTCGACCGAACTCGAACACTACTCCTAAGTCCTGTTGAACTCCTTCAACCATGTTGACGATGACCCTCTCACCTCCAGTGGCCAGTCCCGGCTTTGACTAATATACGCCCATAATCCTATCTGCGGTCGCTTCGCTCTGGCCTCGGAAAGACAAGGGTATCGGTAGTCATAAGGACGAGAGTCACTATCAGCAGGAAGCAAGGGGAAATAGGTGTGTAGAATAGCAGATAAGGCGACGGCTGTCCTCTCCAGCGATCCATCGTTCTCTGCTGCTCCAACACCGAAACCAGAACTCTTGCCTATTCCCATGTTCTTGATGTCAATCAGCGGTTTTCTCGTTCCGTCCCCTTTCCACCGCTGACCTTTCCCCGCTGACGCATGTTCTTTTCCCATATCTCACTGGAGCCTTTGCGATCATTTTTTCGCACATTCTTCATGTGTCGTACTTATCATCTGGTGGGGGTGGCGACTGTCCTCTCTTTCGAAACAACTGCTCCCACTACGAATATGTTTTCAACTTGCTGTTGTCGCAAATCGTGAAATTTCCCTCGCGTTTCTATCCCACGTAGACCGATCATATGGCACAATAGGCTTACCGGCTCACTCGTCTCCATTACTCAGACATCGAGTGCTCTACCGAAAGGGCTTCAGCTACTCTTCAGCTATATCACCGTTAAGACCAATTTGCATCGAATCACTCACCCATGATCATCTTTATCAGGAATTGTCTTCGCGGATCTCATTTTGATTTCATGCGTTGCATTGCCTACGGATCTCTTGAAAATCTGAAGAGGTTATATTTGATCATCATGTATCTAGACACTACCAAGTTTCAGTAGTTCCGAATCGTTCTTGTAAGTCATCTGAAATTACAAAGAAAATACATCGAGTTCTTCCACAACATCATCCCATACCAACGTCGACGCAGAAACGTCTGATACAAAGATATTGGACACCCTAGATTTTTTCGTCTCGTGACTACTTCTAGTGCTGCCGTCATTCGCGCTCGCAGGACGATGCTTGCGCTTGGTGCCCTGCTTCGACTTCTTCTTGTAATCACAGGCGGTTTCCCGAAGAGACAGTCGCTCTTGTCGTCAACCCAGTCATGCTGATTGATCTGGAAGAAGATTTCTGTGAGAGGTTTATGATTTCAAGATATCTTGCGTATCCTCGACGGAAGGGAGCTTCACGTCATATATATCAGGGATTGTGGGACGATCAGCGTAGAGAGGGACGAATAACACCCGAAGCTTTGAGATGAAAAAGACGGCTGACGGACAAAGAATTCTGGACAGATACGTTGAGCTAAATTTGGCGGCAGAAGGTTGGAGGAAAGCTTTTTTTTCATCCCCACCGGTAGCCTGGTGGTCAGCATCCAACACGGCGTAGTCAAAAACTGCATGGATGTTCCGAAGTAGGGTGATCTGATCGTTCTCAGAAAGTGCTTGCATCTGAAATCGAACGCAGTGATAAAGGTAGACGTAAAGGAATGATTCGAGATCATGGCGGAATTCGTGCGACTTCGTCCCCCGAAGCTGTAACCAGTCTATTGACATGAATTGCCACGTGCCCTGATCGCTACCATGAGATCACGAAGTGAATGAGCGTGTATGAAGATGAACTGACCGTCCTGGTCTTCAGTCTGGCTCCCGATATCTCTTCCTTCCACCTTCTGGATAGGTCCCAATCTATCAATAAGCCACGACCGTCGTTGGTGATCAAGATGTTGCCACCGCTGATGTCTTGATGGAGCACTCCAGCGTCATATGCCTGCTGATGAGCTGCATCGCTCAATCAGAATCGCAACGAGCATAGAACAGACAGCCGACTTACCCTCAATCGAATCCCATATGACCTGAGAGAGCTCTTTCGTAGAGTTGTATTGCCTCAACGGCCGTCCCACGTCCTCGAGCACCAGTCGATGATGGTTGTGGTGCTTCACTGCCATGACTCGACTGCACCACTTTTCTCCGCAGAATTCATGAGTGCGCGTCTGATGCCCGTCGATGTCGCAGGAACAGACAAGTTGCGGTACCCATTGTACGTTGTTGTCGTTGAGCAAGCGATACGTGTCTCCCTCTTTTTTGTATCCTTCCGTAACGTAGCGCCAGCTATCCTTGAGGTACACCACCTTCCCCGCAGCGACATCGTAAGCCAAGTAGCCTTTGGTACCCCGACCAGTGGGGCTATGAGAGTACCATTGTGGTAGAGAGGCAACGAAGAAGCGTTCGATCCTATCCTTACCATCGTCCACCACAGAAAATTTGCGGAAGGTATCATCAGATGAATACGGAGCAGGCAAGATGTCGTTATCAGTCCCTCCTTGAGCGACAACAACACGAAGAGCATGCTGGTTAAGGGCGATCTTAGCGCGCTCGATCTCATCTGGAGTCGGGATCGATACGGTGGTGTCATGTCCGCGTGCTGAATCGGAGGAATGGGAAAACCTCCATAAGAACATCGCCAGACGCGAAGGATCATCTTTCCAGTTGACCCGCTCTGTGACGATAGCTCCAGCTTGATCCCAACGAATGAATCGGACGAAGTTGTCGATGATGATGAGAGAGAATAGGAATGTCCGGCATTGAGCGCCGAGCTGGGCTGCTGCATAAGATGTGATTTGCCAGCGGGACTTGTTTCCGAGATTCGAACTGTGTTCAAAAACGTGCAGCTTGGAAGTTTCTTTTTCGTGCGGGTGAAAATGCTTTTTCGTGCGTAATGGTGTAGGATTGTTTGCCGGCGATTCGGAAGGCCTTTTCGGGGATGGTTTTGGATCTACAAATGGATCCTCGGATAACTGCTTGCGCTCAATATGGAGTTCCATCAGGGAAAATTTGATGTTCGACTCATCCTTGTTTTTTTCCTTGTAGATAGAGATATCAGGTTTGCGCTTGTATGCTGTATCTTCACCGAGGGTCGTGTCAACGAGGACGAGGCCAGGACAAAGTCCTGTGTTTTTCACAGCCTGTATCTGCAAGGACGTTACAAGCAATCAAGGGATGCATGAGAGATCGAAAGGACGTAAACTCACAAAATTGGCCTCAAAGCCTGATTCAATTGAGAGGTCCTTGAAGCATTGTTGATAATTCTTGGGGATCAAAGTCCGGTCGTCGGGCATGAACGCATCGAAGAATGCATCTAAAGGCATAGGCCCAACAAACTGTGTCTTCATCTCGTCGACTAGGACTTCGTGATCCCCCGATTAATGCGGCTCCTGTCTTGTTTGAAAACGTTCAAGGCAAGGCGTGTTGTCTTTGCCATGCGTTGTTCAGACTCCGCGGTATCGATCGATTTGCAGAACTGCAGAATGATGCAGAATGATGCAGCGCAGTGCGCACGCTGAGACGATTCACAGATCGCACACGGTATCAGAGGGTCTCGGATAGAAACCTTGATAATGAGAAAATTGCAGATCACGTCCCGCTCATATTGTTGACCACGGATTTTCAAGATAGTCGATGACAGGATGTAATCCTATATGGCTTGTGGTTTGGGGTAAGATGTTGCAGGATGTTGCGCCGTCAACTCGATCGAACAACATAATGGACGATGTTGAAACGTACACACTTTTTTTCGTTCCACCTAGTAGAATGCCATCCTTCTTTTTGTCTTAATGCCCAACATTCCAACTTACTTTGCTCAGATTGAGAACCTGATTGCTCTGGAAACCATCCGTAATAGAGAGTCTGTCGTCATTGCAGAGAGGGAGTCGGGGCAAGTCGGAGTTGAGATGGCGGATGCGGGATCTGATGCCGGCGGCACTTTCTCAGACCTTCCCACAATCTCGTTGCTCTCGTTGCTCTCGTTGCCTGGCAATTGACACCGACTCGTCCTGCAGCAAAATGTGAGCTGAAAGCCTTGCTCACAGGCTTACCCCTGCGTATATATCTTCTTGCATCAAACCATATCTTCGCTTCGACGAACCATCTTCCATCATGGCCGAAATGTCACACATGAATATATAACGTCCACACACTTCTCTAGCATCCTCAAAATGGCGGTGATCCCGCTATCTGTAAAACCACCCAGGACCCACGACGCACAGTCAGCAGTACATAAGCTCCAGCACAAGACCTTGGTAAGAACTTTTACTTTTTTCCGTCTTGATAAACGGTTGATGTTCAGATCGCTAGCGGTTTGTCAAACAGATCAGTCTTCCACGGGGCTAGCGTCGTAGGTTTCTATATAGAATTATCCCCTGTTTGAGTTTCGTAGTCTCCTCGTGCTGATGGCTTGAGCAACGCGGTCGAAGCACCATCTCTAGACTTGTATGTCAACCTCACGCTGTTCTAGTCCTGTCGTGTTCTAGTCCTATCGTGTTCTGATCTGAGCATACTACAACCCAAAGCGTCATCTGAAAGCAGACCGTTTCTCAAGAAAGGACTATCAACAGGCGAGGTGAGCCATATCTAGTAGTAACACGTTCTGTCAACACGACTGAACATTGAAGGCAAGGTACTCATCAGTACTCTCTCGTCCAGCTACCCCCCATATACCCAATTGAGATCTTCCGTATCTTCCTTATCTGTGCGAGCCGACATTTAACAGTTAGCACAAACAACAAAGACAAATCAGCCACGACGAGGCAAGACGGATACATAAGAGCTCAATCTATCTTCACTCGTCGCTTGCCACATCGCACTCTACAATATTACTAGCAACTCGTACAGCGTTCAATTCGACGTGTATATGAGTTATCTCAACGTATTTTATGGCACAGTAGCTACGCTCGCAGTCCAGGGGTAGGCGTTGCTCTATGAAGTCTTTCCTCGTCTGTATATGGCTTGCATGCAATGATTGTTATCAAAAGAAGCCTAGGAAACCGAACATCGTATTCACTCCTTTGGGAGATCTAGCGATACGTCATACACAACACGCGGAGTCGTTGATGAAAGAACAATGATGCATACTAGATGTAATCGCCTAGTCTATCGATGGGGAATACCTCTGCGATAGGCCCAAGGTTGTGTGGTGCGTGCGAGCACTCTGAGGATCTTATAGGTCGATTTCTCGTTTGGGCTAGGGATCATCAGTGATGTATCCGTATGCGATGATAAAGTCGTCCGTGCTGTCTATAGCCTAGTAAGAGAGCTATACCCTGATTCTTGCTCAGCAGGAGACGCTTTACGGACAATTCGATATCATAGAAAATGACGAGGGAACATAATCGTATAAGTACTCAGTACTCAGGGTGATAAATAGTCTAGGTGACATGAGTGCAGAGAAGGAAGGAAGAACTACAGTCCAATATTAAGAGAAGATGTCGGATTCCTCTTCTTCAATGGTTCCCATAACGAGCGTAGATGCAGACACATTGGACGTAGCTCGCGATCCTTTAGACTTCTTGCGTCTGATGCCATCCTCTTGATCGTCCAGGTCAGCCTGATCAGTGCGTCGCTTTTTGCCAGACTCAGTCTTCTTCCCCGATATGGGCAACCTTCCGATAAACAATCGCTCTTGTCGGCAGGATCCCAGTCTTCTTCACTCATTTGCGCCTCGAAGATTTCAACGAGTGTAACAGAGGACTCCAGAGCCTCTTGAGCGTCTTTGAGAGGAATGAGCTCTTTGGTCCACTCGGAAGCATACTCGTCACGGGCCGCGTAAAGCGGAACGAACAAAGAGCGAAGCTTGAAGACGATGGCGATGGCTGGTCGACACAGAAATTTGGAAAGAGTTCCCGTTTTGATATGTGACGGCGCCGCTTCGAAGAAGCCGTCCTTTCCCTGTCCACCAATGTGTCCATGAGGACCCTCCGCGTAAGAATCGAAGAATGTATAAGTCCTAGAATATTTTCCCGCTCGATCTGAGAAAGTTTCCCCAGTTGATATCGCATGCAGTGGTAGAGGAACACGTGAAGGAAGGATTCGAGATCGTCGCGAAACATGTGTG